>ML395707.1:126548-140833 GCA_005239525.1 Nicotiana knightiana | reverse complement strand
GGGGGGAAGGGGGAATATGTTTGCTTAGTAGATAGGTTGCAACTTGCAAGATGATTTACAGGTGTTATGTACTGGGTAATTAAAGAAATGAATTTGCAAAAGATTCACCCTCTAGTCAATTACATCAATTGGTGGTAATAAAAAACAGAAGCTAAACCAAATTGAGAAGAACCAAGCTTGAGCTCGAACCAATTCCTGCAATGGTGATAGAGGAATTATCAGTGTGAGGAAGAAGAAAGATCGAGAAAGAGGAGAAAAGGATTAGAGAGAGAAAGTATGAGGAAGAAGTAGGACTGTGCTCCCAACGGTGTATTTAGTTGTAACAGAATTAATCTCTGTCGTTTGAGAACAGGTGGTCAAATGGTAAGATGACACGTGGAGCCGAAAATAGATAAAAGACGAATTGGGAAATAATTGATACCGAATACGACGTGTGTGATCGGTACCAGATGGATTCTGAAGGGAACGTAGTCAACGGTAGAAATTCAAAGATTTACCAACGGACAACATTCAATGAGAGAATATTTGCTAGCGTTAAATCAACAATCATTACAGAGCATATTTGCATTCAAGATTTTCCGTCATAATGACCCTTTTTATTACTATTTAAAGAGAATCTTGATTCTAGGATCTTATTTCCCTAATTAGATCTATAAATAGCGGGGTCAACAGTCATTGTGATGACATGAAACATTCAACTCGCAAAGGCTATACTTGACTATTTGCTCTCACACATTACTATTCAAGCTCTCACTTGAACAGTTTCATCGTCGCTTTAACTTTACTTTCAATTTTGCTCTCGCAAAGGCTGAGTTCGGAATCATGCTTGTTATCTTCTTCAATTTCAATCATCAAATCTTAATTTCAATCTTACTACTTTATCATATTGGGGTCGATCCGCTTGTCTATAAATCATATTACAATTCAATTGTACCGTTTTACAGATAAACAGTTTGTCGCCCACCGTTGAGCATAGACAGTTGCATAATCTCTTTGACCATACGTTTATTGCTAACAAGTTCCAGCTCTTTCCTTAGTAAAAAATCAGATATGGCAGCCAATGACGTCAACAACACACACGACGTTGAAGCATGCGTCGAACTGGAGGAATTGTCCAAGTGCGATGACTCAATCAGTGAGACCCGCGACGAAGGGGACGAGACGACCATGATTCGTGAAGGACAATATCCTTGGCATGTGTGGGAACCAACTCCTGATGATGCGGAGGAGGAACCTGTCGTAGAAATGGTCAAAATCCGGAGGGAACATCATAGAACAATCATGGATCACCTCTCGTGAATGGATCGGGTGATGACGGAATTGAAACAAACATTGACAGGTGCTTCCAACCACGCGAACATAAGGGGACCAATCCCTCCCACTATTCCCATAAATCAAACAGCTCAGAGAATCGATAACAATACCCCAAGGGGAAAAGTCAGTTTCAACGAAGTCGGAGAGACCAGTAGCGGATCTAGGAACAACAACAGAAGTGATCCTTTCAAAACCGAGCTCATGAGGTTCATGAGAAAAATGAACGAACAAATGGATCAGAATATGAAAGAGTTTCACGCTCGGATGGATCAGATTTCGGGCGCACCACCAGTGTTAAAGGGTCCGGATTCAAAAAAAATACATGCAATTTCCTTTTAAGCCAAGTACAACACCAGATATAATTCCAAAAAGATTCAAAATGACGGACGTACCGAAGTGCGATGGGACTTCGGATCCGCAGAAGCACATCACAACCTACACCACGGATGTGAAAGGAAACGATTTGGGTCAACATGAGATCGAGTAGGTCTTGTTGAAGAAGTTGGGTGAAATCCTCACAAAGGGGTCCCTGGCATGGTACTCCCTTTTACCCGAGCATTCAATAGATTCTTTTAAAATGCTTGCAGACTCATTCATTAAGGCCCATGTTGGAGCGAGGAAGGTTCAGGCCAAAAAGGAACATATATTCAGAATTGCGCAGGGCGAATCTAAGCTGCTGTGAGAATTTGTAATCCAGTTTCAGAAAGGAAGGATGATGCTACCGGCGGTTCCATATGAGTGGGTAGCGGAGACATTCACAAAGGGTCTAAATCCACTGAGTTCTGATGCCTCCTGTAAACTGAAGGAGAACCTGCTCGAATTTCAGGCAACCACATGGGCAGATGTCCATAACTGTCAAGAGTCAAAAATAAGGATAGAAGATGATCAACGGTATCAACTAAGGGACAGGGTCGAGAAAAAAGCCTAGACAAGTTTAAAAGAAATTTCGATGCGGATCCGCGATCCTCTAAAGGTCATTTTTTGTCGTACGAGAGGACCGACGGGTGTAGCAATAAAGGGTTTCAGACATCGCATAGGGTCGTTCCCGACAAGAGAGCCAATTGTGGCCAAAACAACTGGGTCGTTGCAAGAGAAAGAGGTAATACGAGCCCGGGACTCCGCATATCCCAGATTATCAATTTACAACTTCAAAATCAGCCTGGTAGAATTGGTACCGGCGATGAGAAATATCAAAAAGTGTGGTTCCCGAAGATAATCCACTCAGATCTTGGCCAGAGGGATCCTAGTTTATGGTGTGAATACCATGGAACTCACAGCCACAGAACTGGGGACTGCCGATATCTTCACGAAGAGATGGAGACAATGTTAAAGAATGTCCATCTCAGGGAGTTTTTAAGAGACCAAGACAAGAAAAACTACGGCCAAAGCCGGGACAATGCAGAGCCTTTGAAGGTAGCAGAAGGCTCATCTCAGATGACTATCAACATGATCTTCGGAGGAAACGAAATCAATGGTGTAACCTTTTCAGTGGAGAGGAAAACAAAGATATCGGTGACTCGCAACAAGAGACTCCGGAAAGTCACTGAAGATGATATCACCTTCACGGAGCAAGACGCTGACAGACTTGTTCTGCCGCGCAACGGCGCTTTGGTAATCTCTCTCAATGTTTTAGATTTTAAAATTAAATGCATTTTGGTTAACCTAGGAAGTTCAGCTACCATAATAAAATGGAGAGTTCTTGAGCAAACAAAGTTAACCGGGAACATCGTTGCAGTGACAAAACTCTTAGTTGGCTTCAACTTGACAAGCGTGACAACCCGAGGAGAGATTTTGCTGCCCACACATGTCGAAGGAGTAACAAAGACTACTCTATTCGAAGTGGTGAATGGCGATAGGGGATGCAATGTAATCCTCGGAAGGCCGTGGATACGTGATAAAATTTGTACCCTCAACATATCATCAGTTGTTGAAATTTTCGATGCCATAAGGAATCAAGCAAATAAGAGGAGACCAGCTGGCGGTGAGAGAAATGAACGCGGTGGCTGTTTCCAGCAACAAGGGAAAAGAGTTCAACAAATAGCAATTGCAGGAACCGATGCCTTCTCCCTTTTCGAACGAAGATGATAAGAGCGAGTCATCAGAATCGTATCAGGTTCTGAGATACTTTTAGGTACCGTAGGAGACGGATGCGACCAAGTCGATCGCGGAAGAACTAGCGCAAGTGGCCTTACTCGAATATTTTGGAAATAAATTTTCATCTGGGAACAGGGTTAAATCTCGAGCTCAGGTTATAATTTATAATTTTTCTTAAACTAACGTTGATTGCTTTGCGTGACCGCACTCGAATATGACAAGTATCCAGTTAGAGGTAGCGGTCAACAAGCTAAGCTTGGATCCAAACTTTCCACCGGTAAGGCAAAAGAAATGCCCGATAACATAGGTTAGGAACAACTTTGTTAAAGAAGAGGTAATTCGACTACTCAATATTGGTTCAATCCGGGAGGTAAAGTATCCGGAATGGTTAGCCAACATATTTGTAGTACCCAAAAAGAATAACAAATTTAGGATGTGCATAGACTATTAAGATTTAGATAAGGTATGCCCTAAAGACTCGTTCCCGCTACCAAACATTGATCAAATGATTGATGGGACAGCCGAAAATGAGCTCATGAGTTTCCTTGATGCTTTCTCCGAGTATAATCAAATCAAGATGAGTCCGGAGGATCTGGAAAAAACTTCTTTCATAACAAACTTTGGCACATATTTCTATAACTAGTTCTTGGATACGTGCGTTGCACGTGTATCCCATGCTAATTAATATAAATATTTTAAAGAAATATAGATAATTTTAGAATAAGCAAGCAATGAGTTACGCAAATTTTGAAGAGGAAAATGTAAGCTCAAAACTAATGAATGTTGAGCCTATTATGCTTCAATAACACACACTTTATTTTATACATAAATATGAGCAACGTCAACTATGATTGCAAGTGCTTCACGTGTTAAAGTTTGTGCCTTATGTTTAAGAAACTGTAGCCTCCTTTTTGTTTTACAATCGCATACATGTGAAGGAGTTGATGTCAAATGAAATTAGGATTTTGTAGAAGTTGTAGAGAAATTCGATCAACATATGTCTTCCTAAGGATGGCTAGAAAATCAAAGTCTACGCTTGCATATAAATAGTAGTTAATTGTGGTAGAGATAGATAATAATTATAGAAAATCAATATTTGATTCATATATATAAATAAAAATTGCGCATACATATACCCTTTGTCTGATTCAAGATTATGAGCCCTTTCATCTCTGAATTTGAAAGAAGAATATTAGTTGAATTGCATAAATATAATAGTATCAATAATTTTAACACGCCAATCACATGTCAAAAAATTAACAGTTCTGCAGATTAGAGAATGATTCATACAAACTAATTTTTTGATGAGAATTTAAATATTAGCTCATAAATTTTCAAGTAAAAATTTAGACTAAAGAAAATATAGAAGATGATAAAATTTATGAAAAATATATATAACACCACGAAAGTGGGAACTACGGATGTTTCGTGTGTGCTCAAGTTTGCCACCATAGACACATTGTTGTGCACATTTATAGAGTGTAATGAAGGATATCAAAAAAACTATAATGTAAAAATATTATAACCATTGAAGATGAAAGAAACAAACAATCAAAGTTGAATAATTAAGAAAATTAAACTTATAAAATTAGTGTGCTTCAAAATCACCAAAATCAAAAATCAAACAAGAAAATAGTAACGACACTACAAAAAAAAAGAAACAAAATAATTGTATTTATTTATTATGACATATTGTCCTACAAAATGGATGTAGCTATGAAGAATACTTGAACAATGTAAACATAAACAATCATCGTTCCGATAAGAATTATCCTATATTGACGAATGAAACAAAAATGAGGTAAGTGAATAGAAAATAGCCAACTAAAACGGAACAGAGAGCAATATATACAAGAAAAAATCTTAAATATCATTATGCAAATAATTTTTTTTAGGAAGATGAGTACATTGAGTAATTCTAACATTACACAAATGTCAAAGCGATCATATGCTAAAAATCTTCCATGTTGTGCGACAACTTCCTTTATCCTCTTCTTCATAATGATTGTGGAGAAAATATTATAAGCCTTTTCAATGAGTACTTACCTACAACAACAATCTAGTTATAGTCCCACTAGTGAGGTATAGAGAGGGTAGGGTGTACGCAGACCTTACCCCTACTCCGAAAGTAGAGAGGCTATTTTCGGGAGACCTTCGGCTCAAAGACACAAGCTCTGTAACAACAAAAGAAACCAGACAAATAATATCAACACCATAAGCGATAACAAATAAGTGGAAGGACAATAATTATGGTAATAATAAAAATAAAACAAAAATGTTTGATAGAACAAAAACTGTCAGTAGTCCTATACAAAACACTATCAGACTGGCCAGAACAACGAGGAAAAAATTCTCAACTACCTCTAACCTATAACCCTAATGCTCGACCTCCACACCTCCCTATCTAGGGCCATGTCCTCGGAATCTGAAGTTGCGACATGTCCTTCCTGATCACCTCGCCCCAATACTTCTTAGGCCGCCCTCTACCTCTCCTCGTACCTGTCAAAGACAACCTTTCACACCTCCTAACCAGGGCATCTAGGCTCCTCCCCCGCATATGTCTGAATCATCTAAGTCTCGCTTCCCGCATCTTGTCGTCCATGGGATCCACGCCCACCTTCTCCCAAATATATTCATTCCTAATATTATCCAGCCTAGTGTTCCCACACATCCATCTCAACATCCTTATTTTGGTTGTCTTCATCTTTTGGATATGAGAATTCTTGACTGGCCAACACTCATCCCCATATAGCATGGCTGGTCTAACCACCGCTCTATAGAACTTACCTTTAAGTTTCAGGACTTGAGACGCTAACCTCCATTTCATCCACCCCACCCCCATACGGTGCATGACATCCCCGTCGATCTCCTTATCTCCCTAGAGAATAGACCCTAGGTACTTGAAACTCTTTCTCTTAGGTATGACTTGCGAGTCAAGCCTCACCTCCCCGTCCACTTCCCCCAACACATCGCTGAACTTGCACTCCAAAAATTCCGCCTTTGTCATAGTCAAATTGACACCTTTAAACTCCAGGACCTGCCTCCATATCATCAGTATCTCATTAACGCTACCTCTCATCTCATCAATCAGAACTATATCATCAGTGAACAGCATACACCATTGCACCTCCCCTTGAATATGGTGTGTCAATGCGTCCATACGTATTTTCTGAGACCCATGAACAAATGATCGAATAATATGACACATGGGGAATCAGAACATAAGTATCTCTAGCATTTCAATGAATAAAATCATTTATGAAAGTTGAGCATTTGCTCGTTTCGTTTGTATCGTATGGATCATGCCAAAAAGAAAGAAGGGATAGCCTTAATGTACCTGAGCCGATTCTCTTGATGATCCCTCTAACACACATCTTTTGTGATAAAACACGTAACGGCGGATCTAAGTAGGGAAAAATTCGTAAGATATTTTGAGAACGATTGCACCGTACTCCTTAAAATTGCAAAATCCCACGATATATAGTATTAAATGGTCTTCACATGAAATGTTTTGAAATACTCACATTGCCATTGCAATTCATGGACCTTGCTGAAGCTTTCCTTATTAAGTTAGTATATGAGAGAAAATTATTTAGGATGAATTAGAAAGGTTATTTCAATCCTTTAGGTGTGGGCCCCACTAGAATGACTAAGCCACCATTCTTCTTCATTTGTCACCTTATAACACAAATTTAAAAGTCGTAAAATGGACTTTGACGTGCTGCCACATTGGGAGATTTAACTCCTTATCCAAAATGTCTTAATTTACTCAATTAGCTTAATTACATAATTAATCTCCTACTAAAAATTCATAATTACCCAATTATTCATATAATTAAGAATTATCTCAAATTACTTAAAATACTATTCACTTTTTACACACTTCATACACCTTATAATCATGGTCATGTGATACCTTGTATGACACTAGTCCATATATACGGGGTATTATAGCTTGGACCGTATTTTACCCAAAATTGTCAAATTTCGACGAAATTCATTTTCTTTGATTCGCTCCCCCTCTCACCTTCACGAATTTACTTATCACTTGTTTGAAATAGTATAATACTTATAATCTCACAATAATCTCTTTCCCAAACTTACATCTTAACTTACGACGAAACTTTATCATACGAAAATGCGGGATGTAATATCTCATTTCCTAGCTTTCATCAATTTACTTATGGCGTACTTTCAATACAAAAACATGGGGTGTAACATCATTTCCCCTGTTGGAACATTCGCCCTCGAATGTTGATTGATGTACTTATCATTTTTATAACTCATGTCTCTCGAATGCTTTAATACTCTCTTTGCCATCTAGGCAACTGTTCTGTGCATAATTCCAAAGGCCAGGGCATTCCCCCCTTTAGGCCTCTTTCTCACTCCATGACTTGTGGTCGGAATCCTTCTAATCTCGTATTCCGTCATGCAGCCTGTACGACTTTGACCTTGCAAATGCGCTTATGCGACTTTTCTCTCCTTTTTCATCCAGTTTTTAGCCAATCTCCAGGCCTTACTTTTTAAACATATACAGATCTTGAAAATTTTTCCCTCTGGGCATTTATAGGTATACTGAAGTTATTCGTTCGGCACTTTGTTGAACTCACGAATATTGTTATACCTTATTTTGTTTATCCATCCGTATGACCTCACTGCACCTAGGTAGGTCATACTATATCATAAGTCTTATTTCGATTTATCCTTACTAATGCTTACTCCTGTCTTCCTAAAACCTTGTTGCTCTACCATACTTTAGCTTGCAACCTACACATATCTATCTATACTACTTGCAACCTTTCTTCAACTTGCTTGTACCACATATTTCCTTATGTTATTCTGGAACATTAACCGAGACATCAGATCGTCTCTAACTCTTCTTTGCTCTCTTAATTAGGCTCCTCGATACCTAGAAACCATAGTCTGGAAGACATGCCACTGACGACGCCGCTATAATTCCTGGATACTGAATCCTCGCGCTTCTAGCCTTCTATCCAAAGTATGGACTATTCACAACCTTCTGCATTTGGCTATCGCGTATATTTTTCACCTTTACCTTACTTACCTTAAAATCTTGCATCAAGTTTTGTATCTCTTTCATGACCTTCCTTCCACATATGTATAATTCACATCCATAACTTGAAGCTTTATTATAATACTTGCACCTCTGATGTATACATAATTCGGTGAGAGCTTCATACTGACTTCTTATAAGGTTGGTACTTTTCTTACTGGCTTTATTGTAAAGCCATTATAAAATATGGCTACTGTACTATCTCTCTTGTACCTCTGATATCAAGAGTGATTCTGCAATTTCCTCAATCACGATTTCTATAATTTTCTGGGTCCAATAATCAGACTCCTGATTTACTTTGCTGATGTAACTCTTTAGTTTCCTCTTCCTTCTGATCAGCCTTTATGTAGGCGTAAGCTATCTCCCGATCTGCGGCTCATGGTATTTCTCTAGCCTTTCGGGGATGCTATGGAATATCTAGGATACAATCTTTTAACAATTCAATCCCTTGTCTATGACCTGGACTAAAATCTTTCTTTTAACTTATCCCGGAGTTTTCTATGGCCGTATGACTGTCAACATATATGCTGCATAATACCCCAAAATCTTAGGTGCTTCATAATGTAATTATTTCTGGATCATTGATGGGATAATTCCTTTCATTCCTTCCCAACTTTCTTTAAATGCAAGCAATTGGTTTTCCTGGTCGTTCTGCCACTTGTTGCGTGAATGCTTGGTTTATCTTAGTGCCCACACATATTGGCCACGATAGGTGCAACTTTCTTATGGGGTGCATACAGTGTTGTTGTGAGACTGTTGTTACAAGACCATTTCCTCTTTAAGTCATTGTGCTTAGGTTGAAGCCTTTTTCCTTATTTCCTCAACTAGTCTTTCGTTGTTGTACTTAGGGAAGACCCTCTGAATTTTGTAAAGCTACGAGCTTATTACATTATATATTCGACGAACCTTTTGATGTCCTTCCTTTCCTATAATTATCCGTAGTTACTTACTTCCATTCCCTTGTGCTTGTAGTGTTGGTGTCAGAACTGGTATTTTGACTGTCTTCCCAGTAGCACTCTCTTTTATTCCCGTAATACTCATACGGTACCTTTAACTATCCCAACTCCTATCTGAATATTTCCCAAGGGTCAAGATGTCATATATGCGAGATTGAATTCCCCATGTTGGGGTTCCTATGTTTATCTTGTACACTCTGTTGATTTGTCTGTATCCTCTTGTCTAGCCATAACTAGGCTTCCTAAATCAACTACTAACTAATCGTTGGCCATATCAATACTCTGCGTAATCTTTCTTGGATTATTTCCTTGTCTTAACTTACCTCTCGCACTGGCTCCTTATTTATCAATAACATCCCGGGCAGGAACCCTTACTTCTTTTCCTTGACATCGTGTTTGCATAATGTTATGGAATCATAGCATATCTGTAGGATTTGAATAAGTTCAACCTCATCCCTTTCTCATTTTTATCACATTCCTCATTTACCATTCCATAGTTATTAGAACCACTTAATTCTGACTTAATGTCACATCCCTCCATATTCCCCCCCTTTAGGGGAGTAATAAGATTTAGCGCTACGACGATCTTCTTATAAATGTTTTACCTCTTCATCGTTGGCATCTTTTCACATTATCGATGACCCTTACTCGCCTTGCGGTAATCCTTCTGTACCAAGGATAACAGAATTCCTTACTCACGAGGGTGATAGTGTAACTGGCAGACACAGTCCCTTAAGCTTAACATTTCTCATATTGCTTGCTTTAGGGGAGCGTCTTCCTGAATGACCATTCTCTGAATTTCTCATGAATCTTCTTCTGTTGTCCATTCCATTATCACCGGAATGCAATCTGAAATTCTCATGATGTCGACCATTATCAAATCACCCAGTCTCTAATTCATGTTTAGTTTATCTTGTTCACCAGCCCATACCGATTTTTATTATTCCGGGGTCTAACTTTTCCTTCTGGTAGTTGCGTTGGATTCACGAACTTATTTCTCGAAATGAGGGTATCACTTTGTGGGCTATACTCTTTTGCTGTCTCAAGGCCTGTCACCTCTCATCTTTTCCTTCCCTTGACTATAGACTCTGTAATACTGGAATTTTTTTCTATCGTTGTCATATGCATCACATCTTAATCATAATGCTTCATTATCTCTCTTCTTATTTCCCTGCTAATATTTCTGTCTATCACTTTATTCTGAAAACTTTAACAAGACATTCTTATGCTTTTAGCTCCCCTTGCTTCATATGTTGGCTCTTCGGGTTACCTATCATTCTTTATTTACTAGGGACGGGAGCCATACTAAGATAATATAATCCCTTCCAGGCTTCCAGTGCCTATCTTTGTAGTACTCATATCTAGCTGTACTATTTTAGAGTACACCATTTGGGTATCTCACAAGGAGATCTATTAGCACATTTGCAATATCCTTCGGAAATGTCAACTAACGCAAAAATCCATCCATCATTTTGGGTTACTCTAACCCCAACCGGGCTTGATATCTCGTTATTCTCTTAAACCATATCTGTTATCTCCCATGGGGCATAACTGATATCGGTGTGGCCAATTTTACATACCTCTGTTATTATTGAAGGTAACTCAAAATGCTTATATTTTTCTGCCTGAATTTTAAATACAAATAATCTTCATTAACTGTGTACCTCGTACCCTTCTCACCTTGCTTCTTTTGCTTGTTGAAACTTGTGTCTACCTTCCGACTCTCTTATTATTTTTACTGTAAGAGTGGATAGACATTCTTGCCTTAGGAATCCTCATCAATAAGCTTACATATCTTAGTACACACATGATCTGCTGAATACCTCATATTTATCCATCATAAGCATGATGCAAAAATTGAGTTCCTCTAACACAACTCTTCCATAACTATATCTCTTACCAATTGTCTTTCTGGATATAGGTATTGTTGTATTATGAATAAAATCAAATTTAGGAGTTTGAATTCTTACAAGTGAGCTCTACCACACGATCTAGAGTAAGAAGAAAGAGTGACAGTCCAAAATGCCCAGTAGCCTTCTGCTTATAAGTGTGGTGCACGACACACCTATAAACAAGACTCTACTAGACACAGCTTGTAGATTCCCTAGGACAGAACTCGCTCTGATACCACTTCTGTCACGACCCAAATCGATGGGCCGCGATGGGCATCTGGTGCCCTTATTCAACCGAGTACCAATGTAACGTATCTTTCTCATTCCATCAATATGGGTAAATGGGCCAGAAGGGCCGCATGAAGTAACAAGAATAAAACATGAGGGAACACTCGACATAAAATGACCCAACCTGATATACTGACTAGTACATATGACGTACGGGCCTATAAGGCCAAAATAATCACTTGTATACTGAACGTAGGCCGACAAGGCCATAAAATCTTTCATATACATGACATATGTCTATAAGACTCGAAGAGTACATAAACGTCGTAAGGCCGACACAAGGCTCCGACATACCAATAAATACATGTCTAAATCGTACTAACCAAATAAGCAACTCCGGAGCAAATGGAGCGCACCAACATCTTTCGCTGAGCTGATAGCCTACTTGGAGGACTCTCAACCTGTCTATCGGGACCTGCGGGTATGAAACACAGTGTCCCCAGGCAAAAGGGACGTCAGTACAAATAATGTACCGAGTATGTAAGGAATGTAAATCAATAAACAATAGACATAAGAGAAACATAGAGTAAAAGACTTAACATGTATATCTGAATAGCTCTGTGAATCGTTTAATATTATAATGTCATTCATATGCGTATAAATGTCATAACATGAATGGGTATATTATATGCGTTCATAACATCATCAATCCTCTGAGAGCATCCCATCATATCATCTCGGCCATTGTGGGCAAATCATCAACGTATACCAGCTGCTCAAGTGGTGGTGCGTATATAACGCCATAACTTTTTCCCATATCCCATATACATATATACGCATATATAACTCCATCTGATCATGGGTCAATGTACATGTATAAATGAATGCAGTGCATGAGACATACATAAATTTTTTTTTCGGAGTGTCATAAGATCATTATATCTCTGATTAACATCATGAAGTAAACTTTATAAACTTACGTATTTTCGGAGACCCATGAATAGATGATCGAATAATATGACAAATGGGGAATCAAGAACATAAGTATCTATAACATTTCTATGAATAAAATCATTTATGAAAGTTGAGCATTTTCTCGTTTCGTTTGTATCGTATGGATCATGCCAAAAAGAAAGAAGGAACAGTCTTAACATACCTGAGCCGATTCTCTTGATGATCCTTCTAATACACGTCTTTTGTGATAAAAAATGTAACGGCGGATCTAAGTATGAGAAAATTCGTATGATATTCTTGAGAACGATTGCACTGTGCTCCTTAAAATTGCAAAATCCCACGCTATATAGTATAAAATGGTCTTCATATGAAATGTTTTGAATACTCACATTGCCATTGCAATTCATGGACCTTGCTGAAGCTTTCCTTCTTAAGTTAGTATATGAGAGCAAATTATTTAGGATGAATTAGAAAGGTTATTTCAATCCTTTAGGTGTGGGCCCCACTAGAATGACTAAGCCACCATTCTTCTTCATTTGTCACCTTATAACACAAATTTAAAAGTCGTCAAATGGACTTTGACGTGCCCACATTGGGAGATTTAACTCCTTATCCAAAATGTCTTAATTTACTCAATTAGATTAATTATATAATTAATCTCCCACTAAAAATCTATAATTACCAAATTATCCACATAATTAAGAATTATCTCAAATTACTTAAAATACTACTCACTTTTAACACACTTCATACACCTTACTATCATGGTCATATGATACCTTGTATGACACTAGTCCATAGATACGGGGTATTATAGCTTGGATCGTATTTTACCCAAAATTATCAAATTTTGACGAAATTTATTTTCTTTGATTCGCTCCCCCTTTCACTTCATGATAGCATCCTAGGAAGCTCAAATCTATTCAAGGACAAGAATGAAGCTTTGGAATCTCAAATAGGGCCTTTAACAAGATGTCAAGCTAAAGTGTTACTAAACAAGGTCATTAGACATCAAGTGCAAGTAAAGAAGTTGTTAATTGGGAGGAAGAGCTTAAGGAAAGGATATGAGTTATAATATATTTGTTATAATTATTTTATGTCCATTTCCAAGAAGAAGGATTAGATCCCAAGAAACATCCTTTGAAGAAGGTCCAAATCAGGCCACCGTTGGACCAATTTGGCACCTAAAATGTGTCCAAACTTGCAGCCCATGAAGTCCTACATAAAGCGAAGTTTTATAGCATAAAGAGGACTTACTTGATGTCCAAGAAGGGTACAATAGTCGTGCTAGATGTTGAGTGCAAGTTGGTGCCTAGTTGCTTGCAAATTTCCTTCAAGATTTCCAGATTTTCATGATTCTATCCAAGATTGGCTTGGGACATATTTCCATATATTAGAGGACTATATTTATCGCTTTCCTAGTTAGTTAAGGTTATGTTTTCCTTTTCCTAAGATTGTTGGAAGTATTTTAAAAGAATGACTTGGTTTTTGCTTCTTAGTATTTTTCTTTTCCTAAGGTAGTTGGACTTGTTGTCCAAAGTAGTTTAGGACTTTATTTTCTTATTTTTTAGGTACAATTTCGTGACTCCTCTCTATATAAAGGGGTTCTTCTTTGTTTTTAGACTTAGATTATTATAGATTATTATCAATAAAAATTGTGAGATTTTTCTTGCACTCTTGTGTGTGGCTACTCTTGGATTTATTCTTCAACCTTCAAGACTCAATTTAAGGTGGTAAGATTAAACCCTTTTCGAAATCTTAGATCACTTCTAG
>ML395707.1:114938-126537 GCA_005239525.1 Nicotiana knightiana | reverse complement strand
ACCCCCCCCCCCCCCCCCCCCCCCCCCCCAAAAAAAAAGTCTTAACACATTACTATTTTAGAATTCAAGTATTATTTGGTTTTCAAGTCCAGAAAGAAAACAAGAAGAGGGGATCCTTATTCTTAAATATTAAGAAACCTCTTTTCTTATTCTTGTGGGTTTTGGGAGGTTCTTGAGCAGAAAAAGAAAAAGAAAAAAAGAACAAAACAAAAAATAAAAAGAAAAAAATCAGCCAAAAAAAAAGTGAATAGTTGTTTGGTTTCCAAGTCAAGAAAGGAGACAAGAAGAGGGATCCTAGTTCTTGAAGATTAAGGTAACTTTTTTCCCTATTCTTGTGGGTTTTGGGTTTTTAAATTTTTTTCCTTTTTCTGTTTAAACTAACCAATTCCTATTATTTCTAGGTTTGGTCTTTCACTTTCCTTTTTCTTTTCTAACTCCTCAATTTTATCACTAAATGGTTGTGACTTGTTAGGTTTATTAATAAATTTAAAGATTAACGATCAAGAGTTGCTTTGAGTGGAAAAAACAAAAGAGGTGAGAGTATTAGAAGGAAAAAACCAAACTTGAGAGATACATAATTCTTCTAATATTTGTTCAAGACGTTTCAAACAGGTACTTATAGTGAAAGGAGGCGAGCTATGACTCAACAACTTGAAAAGTCAAACTTACAGTATAGCGAATGGAAGGAAGACAATGGTAAAAAAAAAAAATTTAAACAAGAGCTAAAGTGATGTCCGCGATTTGTGTCCTTAGAATTGACAAAGAATATGGCTATAACTCAATTAGCTCTTGTATGGTTGAAAGGTTGAACTTGACTTGTGTTGAGCATAATGAACCCTACATGTTGAGATGAGTAAAGGTGGATAAAAGAGTGCTATTACTATTCTCAATTGGAAGGTATGAGGATGAAATTTGGTGTGATGTGACTCCCATGAATAATTATCATATCTTGTTGGGAAAGCCATGGTATGTCTACAGAAGAGCTTCATATAGCATGAAAAAACAGATACTCTTTTGAGGTTAACGGGAATAAACTCATTCTTGGGCCTTTGACTCCCTCACAAATTTGTGAAGACGAAAAGACTGTTAAAGAGAATATGAAAAAATATGAGAGAGAAAAGAATGAGAGGAGTAAGAGAGTGCATGTTGACATCCCAAGAGAGGAAAAAGGAGAGATTGTGTTGAGCGAAGAGAGTGGGATGTCAAGGGGTCCATGAGATAGAAAAAAGATGTGAGGTAGAGAAACAAGAGGGGTTTGAGTGAAAAAAAAGAAGAAGAAAACCGTGGTGAGAGAGAAGAGGATAAGGGTGAGGAGAAAGCTAGTTCTGTGATAAAATCCAAAAAGAGTGTATACAAGAAAAATATTTCTTTACTTTCTAACTCTTTAACTCTTTCTTGTTTTACTTCTTGTGATTTTTTGCAGCCATATGTGGAAAGTTCTTTTGAAAGTGGGGGTGAGGCACAAGAGATGTTTGCAAAGGATCCAATTGGATTCCAACATGAATTTAGCGAAATCAATTCTTGTTGGATGGTGGATAATAAAAGCTTGATTAATTTCTTTGTTGTTGAACCTTTTGACTATTTTTATTTTTATTTATAGGTTTACAACATGGAGTTCCCTAAAGGCATTGTTAAGTTAGATCCATTGCGTAAAAGAATAAAAGGTGATGTTGTTCCATTAATAATTAAGTCCAAGTATGGTATTTATAATTGGTTTATTCACATTCTTGGCCTTTGTAGAACACCTAGGGTATTTTTGGAGGTAATGAATTATACTCTTACTTCTTATGTTGGTGACTTTATAATTTTTATGAATATTGATATTTTGATGCATATCAAGTCATTAACTATAATATCTAAGTTCAAGTGCAAGAGTAATTTGCTTACTTTTGAAATTGAGTATGACATAGATGATTATGCATTCCAACTTGGTGGAAAGAGGCATGAAATTTATGAGAAAAGGCTTGCTAATGAGTTAAATGTTCTTTCTTCTCTTATTCAAGTGCCTAATGAGTTTTCATGTGATAAATTGCTAGAATGTGAGTTTTGTTGTTCGATGGGAAGTCATTCCTCTAGTCATATTTATTGTGAGGCTGTAAAAGTGCTTGCTTCTAGTAAAGAGGATATGCATGATTATTGTGACATTAGTAATCAAATACTCTTTCATGAACCTATCTATGACTCTTTTTGTGACAGTTTGAGTAATTATGTAGAATTCATTGGTGTTGCAAATATTATTGGGGAAAGTTATAATCATGAGCTTGGATGTATTGAATATTTTATTTTGGAATTTATGGGTTCTTCTGACCTTTCAGAGAATTTATGTGTTTCTTTGAATAACTTACGTGTAGAAGAATCCATGGGATTTATAATTGATAATTGGCTATATCATGAAAGTGTCTTATTTGATATATGTGGCGGAGATAATTGTGTTAAATGGTTGCATGACCAATATTTTGTAATTTCTTTTGCGTGCACATATTTGGACTACCTTATTGACAAGATCGCATTGCAAATTTCATTATCTAGTACATCTGAGAGAGATTTTTATTTGACAAATCTAAGTAGACATAAATTTTATTGGGATGATGATGTTCATATGCTTTATAAGGTAGTATTTACACCTATTAGGCTTAATTGGGTTAAGTGGACACATGGTCACTATCTTGTTTTATTCCTACCATTTTTTCAGATTAGTGGATGTCATTTACTAGTGCATGTTTTCTTTTTCTTGCAAGGTCAAAATTCGAGGATGAATTTTCTTCAAGAAGAGGGGAATGATATCATCCTAGGAAGCTCAAATCTATTCAAGGACAAGAATGAAGCTTTGGAATCTCAAATAGGGCCTTTAACAAGATGTCAAGCTAAAGTGTTGCCAAACAAGGTCATTAGACATCAAGTGCAAGTAAAGAAGTTGTCAATTGGGAGGAAGAGCTTAAGAAAAGGATATGAATTATAATATATTTGTTATAATTATTTTATGTCCATTTCCAAGAAGAAGGATTAGATCCCAAGAAACGTCCTCTGAAGAAGGTCCAAATCAGGCCACCGTTGGACCAATTTGGCACCTAAAAAGTGTCCAAACTTGCTGCCCATGAAGTCCTATATAAAGCCACGTTTTTATAGCATAAAGAGGACTTACTTGATGTCCAAGAAGAGTACAATAGTCGTGCTAGTTGAGTGCAAGTTGGTGCTTAGTTGCTTGCAAATTTCCAAGATTTCCAGATTTTCATGATTCTATCCAAGATTGGTTTGGGACATATTTCCATATATTAGGGGACTATATTTATTATTTTCCTAGTTAGTTAAGGTTATGTTTTCCTTTTCCTAAGATTGTTGGAAGTACTTTCCAAGAATGACTTAGTTTTTGCTTCCTANTGCTAGATGTTGAGTGCAAGTTGGTGCCTAGTTGCTTGCAAATTTCCTTCAAGATTTCCAGATTTTCATGATTCTATCCAAGATTGGTTTGGGACATATTTCCATATATTAGGGGACTATATTTATTATTTTCCTAGTTAGTTAAGGTTATGTTTTCCTTTTCCTAAGATTGTTGGAAGTACTTTCCAAGAATGACTTAGTTTTTGCTTCCTAGTATTTTTCTTTTCCTAAGGTAGTTGGACTTGTTGTCCAAAGTAGTTTAGGACATTATTTCCTTTTTTTTTAGGTACAATTTCGTGACCCCTCTCTATATGAAGGGTGTCTTCATTGTTTTAAACTTAGATTATTATAGATTGTTATCAATAAAAATTGTGAGATTTTTCTTGCACTCTTGTGTGTGGCTACTCTTGGATTTATTCTTCAACCTTCAAGACTCAATTTAAGGTGGTAAGATTAAACCCTTTTCGAAATCTTAGATCACTTCTAGGTATTCAAGAAAGGTGATAAGTTTAGGCTTATTGTTGTTCTTGTTATTCTAAAGGGTCGGGTTTCACAATCTATTTCTTGTTTTTAATTCTCTACCAAAGGCGATTAGTTCTTTTTTAGCTAATTGTTGTTGTTAGGATTCAACTTCAAGAATAGACTTCTTGAATTCAAGAAACTCTTTCTTGAACTCAATCTATCTTTAATTTTCCGTCTTTTTTGTTTCTTTATTTTCTTTTAGTTTCCGCATGTTTCTTGATTTTCTTTAGTAGTTCTCGGACCCCTAGTGTGTTGTTATCACTTCTCGAATTTACGTATCACTTGTTTGAAATAGTACAATACTTACAATCTCAGAATAATCTTATTCCTTAACTTACATCGATTAACTTACGACGAAACTTTATCGTACGAAAATGTGGGATGTAACATCTCATTTCCTAACTTTCATCAATTTACTTATGGCGTACTTTCAATATGAAAACATGGGGTGTAACATTAGCTCCACAATATAAATCCTTCATCGCCCTAATATAAGCTACCGGCACACCTTTCACCTCCAGGCATCTCCAAAGAACGTCCCTAGGGACTTTGTCATACGTCTTCTCTAGATCAATGAGTACTTACCTATTATCTGAAAATATTGTGTTGGAGAACAAGACACAAATATGGCCGTGAAGGTTGACATTTTTTAAATACACTTTCTCCATCCTTTGGTTTTTCTCATAAATGACAGCTTTTAAGAACCATTAGTAGGGAATACCAATTAAAGCAGTTTTGAATTGCAATGAGGAATATGAAAGATCTGATAACTTTAAATTGTAGCAATAATTATTCTTTAAAGTCTATTTTAAAGGGAAAAGCAAATGCATTTGAAAAGAAAAAAAAATAAAAGTTCTCATTTGTTGGAAGATCATTTTTTTGGCTCAAGGATAAAATGGTCACACGATTTTTAAGGATATTATTGTAATTAAAATTTGAAGGTAGGAGCTTCCTACTTTTAGTATTATATGATGTGATGCCTTTTGGGCTTAAGAATGCCAGAGCCATTTATCAGAGGATCGTTAATAAAATGTTTGAGAGTCATATAGGCAAAATGATGGAAGTATATATTGATGACATGTTAGTCAAGTGTTTAAATGAAGGGGATCATTTAAAATACCTCCGAGAGACTTTCGACAGTCTAAGGAAGCATAACATAAACCTCAACCCAGAGAAATGCGTGTTCGGTGTTGGTTCTGGTTAGTTCTTGGGGTTCCTGGTCTCGCAAAGAGGGATCGAGGTAAATCCCAAAATAATCAAATCTATCGAGGACATTCTGGACCAATTGATAAGTGTGAAGGAAGTACAGAGGCTGACAGAAGGTTGGCGGCTCTAAGCAGATTCATCTCAAGATCCTCAGAGAAGTGCCATCACTTCTGAAAAAGAAGGACGATTCAAATGGACTACAAACTGTGAACAGGCATTGAAAGACCTGAAAAAGTACCTTTCCAGCCCTCCGTTACTGCCAAAATCAGGGGATGGCGAACAATTGATAATACATCTAGCGGTCTCGGAAGTAGGAGTAAGTGCCTTTTGGTCCGAGAGGAAGAAGGTACACAATTTTCTATTTACTATATTAGTAAAATATTGTCGGGAGCATAAACTCATTATCTGCACCTCGAAAAGCTGGCCTTGACTCTTATAATCGCCTCTCAAAAGCTTAGCCCTTATTTTCAGTGCGACCTGATAGCCTTTGTGACAACCTTTCCTTTAAGTAATGTCCTTCACAAGCCTGAGTTGTGAGACCATTCAGATAAATGGGCAGTCGAAATTAGTGAATTTTGAATACAAACCCAGGACTACGATCAAGTCACAAGTTTTGGCTGACTTTGTGGGCGATTTCAGTCTCGAGTTAATGCCTTGGATGCTAAGGAAGCAGTGCTGGTGTCAAAGAAGACATTAGGAGTTTGGACCTTGTTTACGGATAGAGATTCTAATGCAAAAGGGTTTGGTATCGGAATAGTTCTAATCACGCCCTCAAGTGAAACCCTGAGGCAGGCCATTAAAATTGTTCCATTAACTAACAATGAAGCCGAGTATGGGGCTTTGATTGCAGGACTGGAACTAGCATGAGGACAAGGCTCCGAGGTCATCGAAGTGAAATGCGACTCCCAGCTGGTAGTAAACCAAGTTTATGGGATTTTCTACACAAAGGAAGAACGCAGAGAATGTGGAAGCAGATGCACTGGCTAATTTGGGGTCATCCACAGAAATGAAAGGAACTGATTCATGTACGGTCGTCCAACTTCTACATTCGGTATTGGACGTGGATGGCTACTGCGAGGTAAATTCGACAAACTTTGTCTGGTACTAGAGGAACGAGTTCATCGAGTATCTCTGGCATGGTAAATTAACTGAGGACTCAAAGACGTCTTGGGCACTGCGGACCAAAGCAGCTCGCTACTGTCTCGTGGATGAGCAGTTATACAGGAGGTTGTTCCAAGGACCATTAGCCCGTTGTCTAGTAGCTTCAGAGGCAAACTGCGTGATGAGGGAATTCCATGAAGTAGTTTGCAGGAATCATTGTGGTGCAGACTCTTTAGTTCTCAAGTTGATCAAGGCAGGCTACTACTGGCACTAGATGGAACAGGAAGCAAAGGAATTCATTAAAAAATGTGGCAAATGTTAGCGTCATGCGCACTTGGTGTACTAACCGGCAGAACTTTTGCATTCAATATTGTCTCGTGGCCATTCATGAAATGGGGAATGAACATAGTTGGTCCTCTTCCACCGGGACACGAAAAGGTACGATTTCTTTTAGTTTTAACTGATTACTTCACTAACTGGTTTGAAGCAGGCGTTTGCCAAAAGATCGGTGAACGCGAAGTGGTAGACTTCATATGGGACCACATAATCTGCCGATTTGGAATATCGAAGGAAGTCTCTTGTGACAACGGGCCGCAATTCATAAGTTCAAAAGTCACAATGTTTTTGGAAGGGTTAAGAATCTAGAGAAATACGTCTTCACTGTACCATGTAAGTGCTAACGGACAGGCAGAATCAACCAACAAGGTGATTATTCATAACCTTAAAAATAAGTTAGAAGACTCTAATGGCAAGTGGCCCGAGAGATACCAGGAGTACTATGGGCATATCGAACAACGGCGAAGTCGAGCACGGGAGAAACACCCTTCTCGTTCATCTACGACGTGGAGGCTCTAATATCGGTAGAAGTGGAGTAACCGACTATAAGGTTTTCCTGAGCAAACGAAGAGGCAAACCACGAAGTGTTGCTGGTGAATCTGAACTTGCTCGATGAACACCAGAATCGGTACCCAGTAAGTATCAAGACTAACCTCGGTGGAGTAGAGACGAGGTACAGTCAAGACATTCACTAGTCTATTAACTTGTGCAGTATAACATATAAAAATAATAGGAAACAAATAATAATGATGGCAACAATAATCAACCAGTAATATAAACAGCAGAGCAACAAGAACGCCATATATATTGCTCCGCAATTGATGAATACAAGTACGACCAATTAATCAAATTCATCAAATATAAATCTTTTGCATATAAATCTTCCCAATAGTAATCTTTAGGATATAATATCTTCTGATAAATATATTTCGAATATACTTCCTTCAGATAAAATTCTTTCTAATATAATTCTTTCAACAAATATCTTCTGAATATAATTCTTCCAAATAAATATCTTTCGAATAAAAATTCTTTCAAATAATATTTTTCGAATAATTATTTCAAATAAAAGTCACCATGTGACACCTTATTTCAAATAAAAAATACGGGTCTCGGCCCATTTTCATATTTCCATGGCACCTCATGCCAATATTTTTATCACAACTGAACGGACAACTCACGTGCCAATACCATTTTCATTATATAACCAGGGCACCTCGTGCCCATATTTCATATCATAATTGTACGGACATTTCACGTACAAATAATAAATTCATCTTTTATCCCCGACACCGCGTGCCCACATCATAATCCGTCCGGCAATATCCACAAGCTCATAATTTCAACATATCTGACTATTCTCAATTTTACTGAAATTATAAAATAAATTGCACAATATATAAAAGAAATTCGCCAGAAAATCACAACATCGCATAAAAATCACCAACACAATATTCCCACGTCACCATATATTACCCTGACCATACCACCCTTATCGCTCCTATAATAGCCACCCTTATCGCTCCGCCCAGACAATATCCCAACACATAACCACAGTGAAATGCCACCCTTATACTCACATAATATATCAATAGTGGAATGCCACCCTTATCCGCAGTATAACAGTAACCCAAATCACACAACAGTTTACACGGATATTACCACAACAATACAAAACAACAATAGGCCACAACCAATCCTAAAGATACAACAAAATCAATTAATTTTACAGCAAATATCCCAAGACTCCACACATAGTACATAAAACCTCGATAACAACAACACAGATAGAAAATTAACTCAGCATAAGACGACACCTTCTTTAATCTAAATTTTCGATAAATATATTAATACCTCAAATTAAACTTACTTAAATATTTGTAGATGGAAATTCCATAATATAATTATTTCCAAGAAATAACGAATCCACAAACACACGAAATTCACATAAAAATCCAAATGGAAATTTACACCAAATTATCATATAAATAAAAACTCGACAAACAAGGAATGAGGCATGACAAATCGATGATTTATTGAGTTCCAACAATTTATTTCACTCGACAAATAAGGAATGAGGCATGACAAATCGATGATTTATTGAGTTCCAACAATTTATTTCACTCGACAAATAAGGAATGAGGCATGACAAATCGATGTTTGTGGATTCGTTATTTCTTGAAAATAATTATATTATGGAATTTCCATCTACAAATATTTAAGTAAGTTTAGTTTGAGGTATTAATATATTTATCGAAAATTTAGATTAAAGAAGGTGTCGTCTTATGCTGAGTTAATTTTCTATATGTGTTGTTCTTATCGAGGTTTTATGTACTATGTGTGGAGCCTTGGGCTATTTGCTGTGAAATTAATTGATTTTATTGTATCTTTGGGATTGGTTGTGGCCTATTGTTGTTTTGTATTGTCGTGGTAATATCCGTGTAAACTGTTGTGTGAGGGTTTACTGTTATGCGGCGGATAAGGGTGGCATTCCACTGTTGATATTATGTGAGTATAAGGGTGGCATTTTACTGTGGTTATGTGTTGGTATATTGTTTGGGCGGAGCGATAAGGACGGCTATTAAATAGAGCAATAAGGTTGGCTATTATAGGAGCGATAAGGGTGGTATGGTCAGGGATGATATATGGTGACGTGGGAATATTGTGTTGGTGATTTTTATGCGATGTTGTGATTTTCTGGAGAATTTCTTTTATATATTGTGCAATTTATAAATTGATAATAGTCAGATATATGTTAAAATTATGAGCTTGTGGATATTGCCGGGCGGATTATGATGTGGGCACGAGGTGTCGGGGATAAAAGATGAATTTATTATTTGTACGTGAAATGTCCGTACAATTATGATATGAAATATGGGCACGAGGTGCCCTGGTTATATAATGAAAATGGTATTGGCACGTGAGTTGTCCTTGCAGTTGTGATAAAAATATTGGCATGAGGTGCCGTGGAAATATGAAAATGGGCTGAGACCCGTATTTTTTATTTGAAATAAGGTGTCACATGCTGACTTTTATTTAAAAGAATTATTCGAAAAATATTATTTGAAAGAATTTTTATTCGAAAGATATTTATTTGGAAGAATTACATTCGGAAGATATTTGTTGAAAGAATTATATTAGAAAGAATTATTTGAAGGAAGTATATTTGAAATATATTTATCAGAAGATATTATATCCTAAAGATTACTATTGGAAGATTTATATGCAAAAGATTTAGATTTGATGAATTTGATTAATTGGTCGTACTTGTATTCATCAATTGCTGAGCAATATATATGGCATTCCTGTTGCTCTGCTGCTTATATCACTGGTTGATTATATTGCCATCATTATTATTTGTTTCGTATTATTTTTATATGTTATACCGCATAGGTTAATAGACTAGTGAATGTCTTGACTGTACCTCATCACTACTCCACCTATGTTAGTCTTGATACTTACTGGGTACCGATTTTGGTGTACCGAGGTTCAGTGACTTGGCACGACATGCACCAGCTTTGGTTTCTACGGTCAGAGAGAGAGTCTGCCGTTTTATTGAGGGGCTCCATCCCAGCATTCGTACTAGCATGGCCAGAGAGCTGGAGACAGATATTACTTACCAGCAGGCCGTGAGCATTGCTAGGAGGATTGAGAGTATGTTGGCCCGGGACAGAGAGGAGAGGGAGGCCAAGAGGTCTCGAGAGACGGGTCATTTTTCAGGAGTTCGTGCACCTACAGCACACCATGGTAGGGATTTTGTGAGCCGCCCCATTCATTCAGCTCTTCCAACAGCCAGCGGTATTCCATCTCCTCCTAGACCTCAGGATCCTTATTATGCACCACCGATATTTCAGGTGCCTCCAGCTCCAGGTGCTATCACAGGCCAGTCCAGCAGGCCAGTTCAGAGTCAGCAACAGCCATTGCGTCCTCAGAGGGGTTGTTTTGGGTGTGGTGACCCTCGGCATATGATCAAGGATTGCCCCAGAGCGAGGAGGGGCGCACCACCTCAGACTTATCAGGGTGCACCCCCTCAGATTTATCAGGCTCCACGCCTTCCTCCAGGTCCTCCAGCTATTCCTCCAGCCCCAGCTACTACCCCACCACCTCAGACAGCTCAAGGTGGAGGTCGGGGAGGTCGAGGTTTCCCTAGAGGAGGAGGCCAGGCCAAGTACTATGCTCTTCCGGCCTGGTCCGAGGCCAATGCTTCAGATTCAGTCATTACAGGTATTGTTCCCGTTTGTCATAGGGATGCATCAGTATTATTTGACCCAGGCTCTACATATTCATATGTGTCTTCCTATTTTGCTTCACATCTGGGGATAGCCCGGGACTCTTTGAGTTCCCCTGTTTATGTTTCTACTCCGGTGGGAGATTCTCTTGTTGTAGACCGCGTATATCGGTCATGTTTTATTACTATCAGTGGTTTTGAGACCAGAGCTGATTTGCTACTACTCAGTATGGTAGATTTCGATGTTATATTGGGTATGGACTGGTTGTCTCCCTATTATGCTATTATTGATTGTCACGCCAAGACCGTGACGCTGGTTATGTCGGGATCTCCGAGGTTAGAGTGGAGAGGTTCCTTGGAGTATACTCCCCGCCGAGTCATTTCTTTTCTTAAGTCTCAGCGGATGGTTGGGAAGGGGTGTGATGCATATTTGGCTTATGTGAGAGATGTTAGTACTGAGACCTCTACAGTGGAGTCAGTTACAGTTGTCAGAGACTATTCTGATGTATTTCCAGCTGATCTTTCGGGTATGCCACCTGATAGAGACATTGATTTCGGCATTGACTTATTGCCGGGCACTCAGCCCATTTCCATTCCTCCTTATCGCATGGCTCCTCTTGAGTTGAAGGAGTTGAAGGAGCAGTTGCATGAGTTTCTTGAGAAGGGATTCATCAGGCCCAATGTATCACCTTGGGGCGCTCCGGTATTATTTGTGAAGAAAAATGATGGCTCGATGCGTATGTGTATTGACTACAGGCAGCTGAATAAGGTGACAGTGAAGAACAGGTACCCATTGCCTCGCATTGATGATCTATTTGACCAGTTACA
>ML395707.1:87660-113704 GCA_005239525.1 Nicotiana knightiana | reverse complement strand
GCCTTATCTTGATACTTTCGTCATTGTGTTCATTGATGACATTCTGGTATATTCTAGGTCCCGGGAGGACCATGAGCAGCACTTGAGGACCGTGCTTCAGACATTGAGGGAGAAGAAGTTGTATGCCAAGTTTTTTAAGTGTGAATTTTGGCTTGATTCTATGGCTTTCTTAGGCCATGTGGTGTCTTCGGATGGGATCAAGGTAGATCCGAAAGAAGGTGGAGGCAGTGCAGAGTTGGCCCAGGCCGTCTTCAGCTACTGAGATCCGCAGTTTCCTCGGGTTGGCTGGGTATTATCGCCATTTTGTGGAGGGGTTTTCATCCATTTCAGCACACATGACTAGATTGACCCAGAAAGGTGCACCTTTTATATGGACTGAGGAGTGTGAGGAGATCTTTCAGAAGCTCAAGACAGCCCTGACTACAGCTCCTGTGTTGGTTTTGCCTACCGGTTTCAGATCCTATACAGTTTATTATGATGCTTTGAGGATTGGCTTGGGAGCGGTGTTGATGCAGGACGGTAGGGTGATTGCCTACGCGTCCAGGCATTTGAAGGTCTATGAGAAGAACTACCATGTTCATGATCTCGAGTTGGCAGCGATTTTTCACGCCCTGAAGATATGGCGTCATTATTTATATGGTGTTCCCTGTGAGATATTCACGGATCACCGGAGTTTGCAGCACATATTCAGGCAGAAGGATATAAATTTGCGCCAGCGTAGGTGGTTAGAGTTGCTAAAGGACTATGACATCACTATATTATACCACACGGGGAAGGCCAATGTGGTGGCCAACGCCTTGAGTCGCCGGGGAAGAGTTTGGGGTGTTTGACATACTTTCATGCAGTTGAGAGGCCTCTAGCCTTAGATGTTCAGTCCTTAGCCAGTCAGTTCGTGAGATTGGATCTTTCTGAGCCTTGTCGGGTATTAGCTTGTGTGGTGGCTCAATCTTCCCTTCATGACCGTATCAGAGAGCGCCAGTATGATGATCCCTACCTTTTGGTTCTTCAGGACAGAGTCCGGCGGGGTGATGCCAGAGATGTGACTATAGGAGAGGATGGGGTGATGAGGATGCAGGGCCGTATCTCTGTGCCCAACGTAGATGGGCTTCGGGAGTTGATTCTTGAGGAGGCCCATAGTTCGCGGTATTCCATCCATCCAGGTACCACGAAGATGTACCAGGATCTGAGACAGCACTATTGGTGGTGAAGGATGAAGAAGGATATAGAAGAGTTTGTAGCCAAGTATCTCAACTGTCAGCAGGTCAAATGTGAGCATCAGAGATCGGGAGGGTTACTTCAGCAGATTTAGCTTCCAGAGTGGAAGTGGGAGCGGATCACCATGGACTTTGTGGTTGGACTTCCTCGGACTTTGAGGAAGCATGATGTTATTTGGGTGATTGTGGATCGGCTAACCAAATCAGCCCATTTCATTCCGGTACTGACTACATATTCATCGGAGAGGTTGGTTGAGATTTATATCAGAGAGATTGTTCGCCTCCACGGTATTCCAGTATCTATCATTTCAGACAAAGGTACACAGTTCACTTCACGGTTCTGGAGAGTCGTTCAGCAGGAGTTAGGCACCAAGGTAGAGTTGAGCACAACTTTTCACCCTCAGACGAACGGGCAGTCCGAGCGCACGATTCAGATCCTCGAGGATATGCTCCGTGCCGATGTGATGGATTTTGGAGGGTCATGGGATCGATTCTTTCCTCTGGCAGAGTTTTCTTACAACAACGGCTTCCAGTCCAGCATTCAGATGGATCCATACGAGGCATTGTATGGTAGGCGGTGCAGGTCTCCCGTGGGATGGTTTGAGTCGGGCGAGGCCCGATTGTTGGGTACAGGCTTGGTTCAGAATGCCCTGGACAAGGTGAAGGTGATTCAGGAGAGACTTCGCACAGCTCAGTCCAGGAAGAAGAGCTATGCGGATCGGAAGGTTCGGGATTTGGCATTTATGGCTGGTGATCGGGTTTTGCTTCGGGTATCGCCTATGAAGAGCGTCATGAGGTTCGGGAAGAAAGTCAAGTTGAGTCCGAGATTTATTGGCCCTTTTGAGGTGTTTCTACGTGTGTTGCTTATGAGCTATCCCTACCTCCCAGCCTAGTAGGGGTTCATCCGTTGTTCCACGTCTCCATGATCCGAAAGTATCATGGTGACCCGACTCATGTCTTGGATTTCAGATCAGTCCAATTGGACAAGGATCTATCATATGTTGAGGAGCATGTGTCTATATTGGACAGGCAGGTCAGAAAGCTCAGGTCAAAGGACATTGCGTCAGTAAAGGTTCAGTGGAGGGGTCAGCCAGTCGAGGAGGCGACTTGGGAGACCGAGCAGGATATGCGGAGTCAGTACCCTCATCTTTTCCCAGCTCCAGGTATGTTTTTATGCTCGTTCGAGGACGAACGATTTTCTTAAGGGGGGGAGGATGTAACGACTCGGTCGGTCGTTTTAAGAATTTACGCCCCGATCCCCTATTTACCATTTCTCCCATGTCTATTTACGTTATTGGAACCTGTCGGTACGTTGAGTGAGGAAATCCAGGGTGATTTTGGACACATAGTCCATAAATGTGGATATTAGCTTTAGAAATCTGGTTGTAGCTAGAGCTGTGTGAAGACGGATCCGGAATGGGATTTTCGTCGACTCTGTTAGCTCCGTTGGGTGATTTCGGGGTTAGGAGCGTACTCGGAATGTCTTTTCGAGGTCGCTTGTGGATTTAGGCTTGAATTGGCGAAAGTTAGAAATTCGGCGAATTCGACCGATAGGTGAGATTTTGATATCGGAGTCGGAATGGATTTCTGAAGCGACAATAGGTCCGCAATGTTGTTTATGACCTGTGTGCAAAATTTGAGGTCATTCGGATGAGTTTAGACGGGTTTCGGCGTCGGATGTGAATTCTAGAATTTTCCTAAGTTCCTAGGCTTGAATCTATGCATAATCGATGTTTTGATGTTATGAGACGTGTTTTTAAGGCTCGGCCTAGTTTGAATAAGGTATTGGGGTCGGTTGGTGATTTTGGTTGAGGTCCTGGGGGGCCTCGGGGTTGTTTCGGATGCTTAACGGGAGAATTTGGAACTTATCAAATTGCTGAACCAGGCTTTCTTCTGGTGTTTCGCACCTGCGAAGGTTTTCCCGCAGGTGCGGACACGCAAGCACGATAGGGCTGGTCAGAGGTGCGATGGTGAGGGGGTTGACCAGTGGTCGCAGGTGCGACCTGGGTTCCGCAGGTGCGGAACCGCAGGCGCGACCAAATGATCGCAGGTGCGGCCCCAGTGGACTTAAGTAAATTCCGCACCTGCGATGCTTTTTCTGCAGGTGCGGTGATCGGGACCGCAGGTGAGATATCCCTATGTGTTTATTCCAAAAATCCGAGGGTTCGAATTTCATAAGTCTAAAATCGTTTGAGAGCTCAGGAATTGGCGATTTTCAGTGGGTTTTGAAGAGAAGTATCGTAGGCAGCGTTTTCTAATCCTAATTCATTGTTAGGCCATTAATCCCCGTTGTTTTCTTTAGTTTAATTAACAAAAATGGGGGAAAACCATGGGAACTTGATGAAATTTTCCCCAACCGAAATTCTGAGAATTTAGGAGGGTTTTGACTTCGGATTTCGATGATTCTTGTCGAGTGAGTTCGTGAGTGAATGGGTGATCTGGAAAATATAAATTTTACCGGATTCCGAGAAGTGGGCCCGAGGGACATTTTGGTCAAAAATTCCTAATTTCGCGTATTAGATTCGAATTAATTAGTTATTTAGATTTCACGAAATGATATTCACATTATGCAATCGAATTGAATAGATTTAGGCCACCCGGAGTTGGATACTCGTGGCAATAGCGTGATTATTGGCTGATGAGCACACTCGAGGTAAGTAGCTTCCCTAACTCTGTGTTGGGGAAATTCCCTTAGGCATTTATAACTGATTCTTGACATAAAAACCCCGTGTACGTGAGGTGACGAGTACGTGCACGGGATATTCTCACTAATTCTATTGTTTCCTTTTATGACATACTTCATCTTCAATTCCTATTATTTCTGTTATTGGTTTAACTGAGTAGCGACTTAAGATTTTATCAAGTCCAATGATTTTACCTGATTTTCCACTCGTTACTATTATTTGAAATTGGGTTAAGTACCTTCCTCTATATTTGCCAACTGTTTTCCCAAAACTTTTGAATTACGCTATATTCGATATACATCTCGCATTACATATTTACATTGGGACTGCGGACTATGACCGGAGACTTTCCCTAGCATTGTATTGCATATTTACATTGGGACTGCGGGCTATGACCTGAGACTTTCCCTGCATTGGGACTGCGGGCTATGACCTGAGACTTTCCCTTGCATTGCATATTTACATTGGGACTGCGGGCTATGACCTGAGACTTTCCCTTGCATTGCATTGCATATTTACATCGGGACTGCGAGCCGAGACTTGAGAATTTCCCCTGTATTGCATTGTACGACTATCTACTTATTTGTATGCTATACGGAACTAAGATTTATTACTTCGTTCTTTCCAGTTCACTTTACTTCCCGTTAATTATTGTTGTTTTACTTAATTGTTAATTATATTTGTTTATTTTTGCAAACTCAGTAGAGCTGCAACCTGACCTCGTCACTACTTGACTGGGGTTAGGCTTGTCACTTACTGGGTACCGAATGTGGAGTACTCACGCCCTTCTGCACATGCTTTTCTCATGTGCAGATCCAGGTACCAACGCACCGTTCTGGAGTCAGTAGAGTAGACTTTGAGGTATTTCTGCAGCGTCCGCAGAGCTTCTGAGTCCCCCTCCTATCTTAGCATAGTTATAGTTCGTATATGAGACTACACTTTCCTTTCCAGTTTTGTATATCGAACCATAAAGTTTAGCTTGTGATGTTGGTGACATTCCGGGTTTTGGGAAGTAAAATAACTCTATATACTGAGCAGCTACGTTATATCTGGTAGATATCTTTTCTGTCTTTATTTTTATTGATTCTGTTGTTTTCCGCAAATTTCTAGGCTTACCTAGTCATAGAGACTAGGTGTCATCACGATACCTTTCGGAGGGTAAATCGGGTCGTGACAGGAAACCGTTGGGGGATGACTTTATTGTGATATTAATATAGTTTTGGTTGGTTGTTAATCTATATTTGTTCAACTACGTTCTTGTTGTAATTGATTGAAGGGCCCTCAATTAGCTGTGCCTATTTATTATGTATCTACTTGAGAGAGAGTGCATATTTAGGTAGTTGTTTGAACAACATCACTCCCGGAGTATAGGCGAAAGTCATAACCGAGGGTTTAGAGGTTGGATTAGAGATAACGATACCTCGGGTGCAATCTAAAGTGAACTGTAATGCAATCTAGCTAGCGTAACTTGAGAGAGTGCGTCTAGTAAATTATCATAATTACTTGAGAGATATTTATGGCAGCTGGAGTGTTCATGATTGATAAAGACAACTAAATCAAAACTATAGAAAGTATACAAGAAGGAAGTTCACCAACGGGAGAAACCATAACCTTAGACCTTTAATCCAATTGTTTACATCTTATTGTTAGTTAATCTTAAGTTTATTATTTCTGTCCAGCTGTAGTAGTAGAAACAACACAAGTGATATACACAACGTTTGAGAAAGTTGACTATTGAGAATCTAGTAATCTAAAGACGACATTTGATACGTTAATTCCCTGTGGGATTCGACTCTAGGCAAAATACCCGGATTATATTTGCAACGCCCGCTTAGTCTTTTAATAGACATAGTTGAGCGTGATCAACTGTGCAGGGACAATGATGTACCTGAAAATACATTCCACTGCAAAAAACATCATGTAGGACAATTCAGAGGTAGAGTAAAACTATCTGCGAGATTTTGGTCACATAACTGTCATCTATTTCAGTTGCTGCAGCAGTATGCAACAGCTTCTCTAAAGTCATGCTCGATATCCAGAGCCCGTGATCAACCAAATGATCGTTGCTGTGACCAACCCCAAGAATCCACCGGCAACAACCTGCATCCGCGATGCAGCATAGTTTTCAGTAAAATTCATTCTTTTGAGGTTTTAAAACGGTTCATCATATCACTCAAGGGAACTAAAAAACATAGGAGTACTCTAATATGTATTTGTGTATAACTTCACTCTTTAGAGACCTTAAAAAAATTATTCTGTGCAGAGTCGGCAACATTAGGTTTGGTGTACTTTGAGAATGAGAACTGTTAAAAGATAAAATGTTGAATTATTGACAATCATGTGTATCAAGAAAAGGTCAAAGACAAGTGGCTTTGGTACGATGAAAGTAGTTTTCCATGAAAAATATTTTCCTAAAATATGTTTTATCTTTTTCTTAAAAAAATATTTTAGATTAATAATAACATTAGCAAATTGGAATGTGAACTGATGAAATTTTTGAGTACTAATGATTAATAATAATGTCTAAGTGTTAATTGAAGCAAGCAATTTGAAGTTAAAGTTAAATTCAATCGCAAGTAAGAAAGGGAAGTTATTTTCCCCTGTTGATAGGAAAATCTTTTCCTACTAGTAATCAAACACCAGAAAGTGACTTTCTCATGTAAAATATTTTCCTCCGGTCATACCAAACGAACCGTGATCTCTACTGTGAGGAAGATACTGGAAAAATAGAAACACACACGCTAGTACTACATAAACAGAAAGCTTCTGAACATGGCCAAATCAGGTGAAATTAATTTTAGGAAGCTTTTTTGTGAGCTAGGATTTAAACCCAAGTTGTACAATTTTTTTATTATAAATTGAAGAGAAACCTGAGGAGGAGTGTGACCAAGGAGTTCATGTAGCGGCATGCTATCTGCAAGAGGATGTCCAGCAGGAAGTTCACACACAATTTGATTCAGAACCTGAAAAAGAACAACCCAAGGATTTCAAATGAATTTCAGAATATGTTTATGAAACCTGTTGCAACTACAAGTATGCTATTCTATACAAATGTTATAATTTCTTTAGACGAATGCAATGTCGTGGGCAGCTTTCCATCCATGCCCCATGACCCCTTGGACGCGCCCCGTGGCGTCCTGGCTAACCTCCCAACGCCTAGCGCCACGGACAGCCCCGTGGTTTTGGCTGCGCCAAGTGACAAGCGCGCATGTGCCTCTGTCGCCCCACCGATATCCCTCGCCAGCGCCCAGCCGCAGGCAGCTGCCAATAGCTCCGCGCGCGCGCGCGCAGACAACGCCACGCGCACAGATCATGATGCCAAAGACAAGGTTGCTGACAATGGACCTGTTTCTACCTTGTAGAAAATTAAGTCCTTTTCATTATAAATATAGAGTAGCTTTATTCCATTTCCATTATGATTTTCTAGCTTATTTAGGTCAAGTCTTGTAACTTTGGATTATTTTTTTTAAGCATTATTAGGGGGAATCAAGCATTCAAAACTTTCTAGTAAGCAAACAATTCTCTATATTGGTGTCTCTTCCCCTCGACATCGTGTTGCCTTTCTGTAGTAGCTTTCATTAATGCAATCAAGCTTTCTTTCAATTCTCATTTATGTTCTCTCAATTGTTCTTGGCATTGGTTTTCCCGTACGGCACTGACAATCTCGTCTAACGTATGGAGGGGACCCCAGTTTGCGGACAGCAACTCCACTGATATCAGTTGCTTAGTCTTACGTCGCCCTTCCAAGGAATCTCAGGAAGGCGTCGCATAACAGTTGGTATCAGAGCCTAGGCTCCACATTGGACAAAGGAACGCATTGCCGTTACCACCATTTCTGACCATGGTGAATCATGGGGACTGCATTGCGGCCCTTGAAGAGATGGTTGACGTATTAAGACCCATCGTAGATACAGTGCCTGAACTAAGAACCAGCCTAGTGCAAAGGTTGGACGATCTGGACCGCAGAATGCTCCAGGCCGAAGTTGACATAGAAAACATCATTCGCGACTCTGAAGGAGGCCGGCAAACGGCAGCCATACAGGCTGACAAAATTTTTGGTAAATTTGAGGGCCTCCAACATAAGCGTGCCGAGGATTTAGCCTACAGGGCACAAGAGGCAGACGGGGTGACTGTCATGCAACTAACTATAGACAACTTGACAGGCCAGCTCAATGTTGTCAATACTGCTTTATAAGGCTTGCTTTGAGGAGGTGAAAACCAAATAGGGGTGTTGTGAACCTCGCCCCCGTGGAACAAAAACTGAAATTCTTAAGCCAAAGCCATATAGTGGAGCTCGGAATGCTAAAGAAGTGGAAAAATTCATCTTCGACATCGAGCAGTACTTCGATGCCGTGAGAGGCCTAGAAGAAGCTAAGAAGTTAGTAATTGCTGCCATGTATCTTCAGGGTGATGCTAAACTCTGGTGGCGGGTGAAATACGAAGCCATCAGGGCCGGTGAAGATGCTTTGGAGACATGGGATGAATTGAAGGCAGCCATATGCCTGCAGTTCTTCCCCAAAAAAGTTGAGTACAATGCGAGGAGAAAACAATGGGAGCTCTGCCAGACCAAATCAGTGCGGGATTACGTGCGAGAATTCTCCACGCTCATGCTGAACATACGAAACATGGGGGGCAAAAACAAACTCTTCACATTCCTGGAAGGTTTAAAACCTTATGCAAGTATGGAGCTGCAAAGACAAAGGGTAGATACCCTACCCAAGGCGATCCAAGCAGCAGAATGCCTTGGGGACTATCAAGTGGAAACTCGGAAGGATAGGCCCCAACCGCCTTTCCGAGCGGGATATAAAGGGGGCCACCCTAGCAATGGTGGCCCTAGCAGAAGTGGGGGAGATCGGAGTGCAACCAAATCTGAGGCTCCTTCCTCAGGCAGTAATCGTGTTGCGTCAAACAACAATGATCGGGGGAGAAATCCCCCTTCAGGATGTCGTCATTGCAGCGGGCCACATTGGAATAATTAATGCCCACATGAACAAATGAACGCCCATCAAACTTTTGATGATGGGACGGATGATGAAGCAGATGACGCGGAGCATGACTGAACCAGTAGGTGCCTTCAATGCAATTGTTAGCTCTACTTTTGAGGTATTAGTGGGAACCAGTGCTGGTATCCGTAAGAAGAAGGACCCCTGACCAATCACTAAGAAAGGGAAGAAGAATATGGATGAGAGGACTCTTCTTAAACAAGATAGGACCTTAATGTTCGCTGAACTGAAGTTAAATGGCAAGCCCATTCGGGCGATGATAGAACAGGGGCTACCCACAACTACTTGGCCTCAACTCAGGTGGAGCGCCTTGGTATAGTTGTAGGAAAGGGCAGAGGTCATGCCAAGGCTATCAACTCACCTCCTCAACCAGTGGGTGGAATAGCCAAAGAAGTACCAGTGAAGCTGGGTCCTTATGAAGGAAAATTCAACTTGCGCATGGTGATCATAGATGACTTCGAGTTGATAGTTGGGTTGAAATTCTTGAGGCAAACCAACACCATGCCCGTACCATATGCAGACATGCTTCTGATGATGGGAGCAAACGGGGCCAAGCCTGCATTATCCCGTGCGTGCCCATGAAGATGGCCGATGAGAACATCTCGGCCTTGCAGTTGAAGAAGGGAGTCAAAAGACATGAACCTACGTTCCTGGATACCCTATGCATTGAAGATGTAGAACGCTCCTCGGGTCCCATTCCTACACCCATAAAGGAGCTACTACTGGAGTTTGAAGACGTCATGCCATAGGATATGCCAAAGCGACTCGCGCCTAGGCGCACTGTGGACCATGAGATTGAGTTGGTGTCGGGTGCAAAGCCACCCACCCGGGCGCCTTATAGAATGTCACAACCCGAACTCACCGAGCTTCGGAGACAGTTGACGGAGATGCTAGACACAGGGATCATTGTTCCCTCCAAGTCCCCATATGCGTCCCCTGTGCTATTCCAAAAGAAACATGATGGTAGTCTACGGCTCTGTGTGGATTATCAGGCTCTAAACAAAATCATTGTGAAGAACAAGTACCCTATTCCACTCATGGAAGACTTGTTCGATAGACTGGGTGGTGCGACGGTGTTCACAAAAATAGACCTGAAGACAGGGTATTGGCAAGTTCGGATTGCAGAGGGTAATGAACACAAGACGACATGTGTGACTAGATATGGATCGTTCGACTTCCTGGTTATGCCATTCGGCTTGGCTAACGCTCCAGCCACATTTTGCACCCTGATGAACCAAGTCTTCCGAGAGTACATTGACGAATTTGTGATGGTCTATTTGGATGACATTGTGGTTTATAGCCAAACACTGGAAGAATACCTGGAGCACTTGCGGAAGGTCCTAGCCTGGTTGCGAGAGCACGAATTATATGCGAAGCTATCCAAGTGCTCCTTCGCTCAAAAATGGATTGACTTCCTCGGACATGTCATTGAGGAAGGGCGGATCAAAATGGACCAACAAAAGATTCAAGCTATCACAGATTGGCCGCCGCCCAAGTATATCCATGCCTTGAGGGCTTTCCTTGGCCTATGCAATTTCTATCGGCGATTTGTGAAAAATTACTCCCTCATCGCAGTGCCATTGACAGAACTCCACAAGAAGGTCACACCTTGGGATTGCGAACTAGGCCAGTCGATGCCTTCAATGCATTAAAAGCGGCTATGTCTAGTAGCCCCATCTTGGCCCTCCCTGATTTGGCCAAGACATTTGAGATACAAACGGATGCTTCCGGCTATGCTCTTGGCGGAGTCTTACTGTAGGTCATCCCGTAGCGTACGAGAGACGGAAGCTGAAGGATGCAGAGAGGTACTATGCCACCAACGAGAAAGAATTATTGGTTGTTGTTCATTGCTTACGCCTTTGGAGGCACTATCTGCTGGGAACCCCGTTCGTGGTCAAGACAGACAACACAATTGTTAGTCATTTCATGACCGAGCCGAAACTAAATGGTCTACAGGCCAGGTGGCAGGAAATCCTAGCGGAATTTCACTTCAACCTGGAGTACCGAAGTGGGAAGACTAATCATGTTGCTGATGTACTCAGTCAAAGAGCTGAACTAGCATCGGTGTGCCTACTTGCCACCCTAAGGGGGAGCGAAGTAGCCACCACCATAATAGACCAGATACAGGATCTACTCATCAAGTATTCTGCTGCTCAGTATTTGGTTGATCTAGTAGGACAGGGTAAGACTCGCCAGTTCTACATGGAAAATGGTTTCCTGAAAGTGAAAGGAAATTAACTTTATGTTCCTAAATGAGGAGATCTGCGAAGGACTCTTCTGGCGGAATGTCACGATACTTCGTGGGCCGGCCATCCCGGTAAAGAACGCACCATGGCATTACTTTGTCATGCATATTATTAGCCTCAAATGGACGATGATCTTGCTCAGTATGTGAGGACTTGTCTAGTATGCCAGAAGGACAAGTTAGACCGCTTGACACAAGGGGGACTCTTGGAACCACTTGCGGTCCCAAAGAGACCTTGGGAAAGTGTTTCCCTGGATTTCATCACTGGATTGCCCAAGGTCGTAAATCTCACAACTATCTTGCTTGTGATGGATCGATTTTCCAACTATGCAACCTTTATTGTAGCCCCACAATATATATCAGCAGAAGATACAGCTCAACTTTTTTTTCTCTCATGTCGTCAAATATTGGGGTCTGCCCAAAGACATCATTAATGATCGCGCACGCTTCACTAGCAACTTTTGGACCCAATTCTTTAAGTGCCTCGGGTCAAAATTGAGTCACAACTCCAGTTTTCATCCGCAATCTGATGGCTAGACGGAGCGGTTCAATGGTATGTTGGAGGAATATCTCCGCCACTTTGTAACAGGATCGCAGAAGAATTGGGTAAAGCTTCTGGATGCTGCTCAACTGTGTTTCAATTCCCAAAAGAGCTCTAGTACAAACAAAAGCGCTTTTAAAATTGTTATCGAGCAGCAACCGCTACTCCCACACACTGTGAATGTACCAAACATGTCAAAATCTCCTCGAGCTGCTAGCTTCTCAAAATAATGGAAGCAAAATTTGGAGATATCTGGTCAAAGCCCAAAAGCGGATTAAGAGGCATGCCCATCAAAATCGTCGCTTTGTTGAATACCAAGTAGGAGACAAAGTGATGGTCAAAATTCCAAAGCGGTACTTGTTTACAGGGGTCCACGACCCTCACCTATTGGAAAAATACGTTGGACCCTTGTCCATTGAAAAGCGCATTGGGAAAGTTGCATACCGGGTGGATACCCTAGCTTGGTGGAAAATCCATCACGTCTTCCATGTCAGCCTTCTGAAACTTTTTCAGGAAGACACAGAAGACCCTTCACGAAGCCAACTCACAATACCCAGTATTCGAGGCACCAATTCAACCGATAAAAGGCGTGCTGAAGCTATACTTGATGATCGGGTGATTCACGCCTCAAGGAAGGATCACCAAGAGTTTTTGGTGAAATGGCAGGGTTGTGATGCAGAGGAGAATACTTGGGAGAAGGGAACAAACCTCAAAGCCTACAAGAGCCTAATTGAAGATTATCTTGCAAGTAAGGCGTTGAGGACGTCGCCAACTCAAGTGGGGCAGAATGTCATGAGCGGCTTTCCATCCATGCCCCATGACCCCTTGGACGCGTCCCCGGGCGTCCTGGCAAGCCTCCCAATGCCTAGCGCCACGGACAGCCCCATGGTCTTGGTTGCGCCAAGTGACAAGTGCGCATGTGCCTCTGTCGGCCCCACCGATATCCCTCGCCAGCGCCCAGCCGCAGGCAGCTGCCAACAGCGCCGCACGCACAGATCGTGATGCCAAAGACAAGGTTGCTCACAAAGGACCTGTTTCTACCTTGTAGAAAACTAAGTCATTTTCATTGTAAATATAGAGTAATTTTATTCCATGTATTTCCATTATGATTCTCTAGCTTATTTAGGTCAAATCTTGTAATTTTGTTTTATTTTTTTTAAGCATTATAAGGGGGATCAAGCATTCAAAACTTTCTGGCAAGCAAACAATTCTCTGTATTGGTGTCGCTCCCCCCCGACACAGCTTTGCCTTTCTGTAATAGCTTTCATTAATGGAATCAAACTTTCTTTCAATTCTCATTTCTGTTCTCTCAATTGCTCTTGACATTGGTTTTCCCGTACAATACTGACAATCTTATCTAGCGTACGGAGGGGACCTCAGTTGGCGGAGAGCAACTGCAATGTCATCACTTGCTTAGCCTTACGTCGCCCTTCCAAGGAATCTCAGGAAAGCGCCACGTAACAGGAAGCACGCATGTTGATTCACAGGAACAACTGCTTGCAAATAAATGCAGATATCCACATAGCTAAAGCAAGATGAGCTTCAGACCTCCGCTTGACGTCCAGCCTGCAATCTTACCCCTGCGGCATCGTACATCACCTGCCACAATAAATTACCACATGAGCGATCTTTTGCGTAACACAGAACACAACATAATACATAATCAGAACAACGCCTCATTTCCTGATCATTGCGATGCATAAAACCAATGTATTATCAGGGAGGAATGTGCTACTCATCAAGACAAAGACCGAGAGGGGTTCAAAGACCAAAGAGTTAGGTTAATGAAGTCATGGAAATAGATCACGTGAGGTAGAGGAAGTACTTTATATAGAGTTATGTCAGATCCATAAATGTGTTCATGCATTAAAACAAAAAGGAATGCAAACAGAAAGTCTAAGTTCGAAGGGAAAGAGGTCTTCGAGATCTTCAGAAACAATGTTACATTCCCTGTGTAGATAAATAAACAAGGTTTAGTTTCTTCTTAACAAAATTCTTGCTTTCAGGAACAAAATTGAATTGAACCATTAGTTAATCCTGGTCATCAATAACCAACTATGAAATGCTTACTTTTGAAATATTATAGAAGGCTGGTTTTAAGGATATACTGATCCAAGAAACAGGATATCAAATTTTCCCATATTACGATTAAAGAATTGGATCAATATTGCTCCAACGTAACTATATCTGGATTTAATAAATCGTCAAACAGGCAGTGAAAGTCTTGGAACATATATTGAGTTGCAAAAGTAGAGATGTTCCACCAAAGTATCACTCATTTCTCAACTCTACATCTAATAATGTTTCTTGTAATTTTTTCCATTCTTTATATTTTCAAGAACTCTCTCCCCATCCCCCTGGTCTCCCAAGGGCATGCGGACTGAAAAAATGTTAGGTATCTAGACTTCGAAGTAGAAGTAGATTCAGACATATTTCGCTTTAAGTTATAAGACTCAACCAAATAAAATCATGAGGTTAAAATTAAAATTACCAGAGAATAATGAAGATACATAGAAACCCTTATAACTTAGAAGTAGATTCAGACATATTTCGCTTTAAGTTATAAGGGTTTCTATGTATCTTCATTATTCTCTGGTAATTTGACGATAATCTCATGATTTTATTTGATTGAGTCTTATTTCTACTCCTCAGTAGAGATAAAGTTGAGCTCACGTAGGACGTGGCTTGCCTTAACTTGGTTAGAGAACTACCAAACCTTTCCAATTTATCTTTGGACTATAACTATCCTATCATAGGCTGCAAGGCAGAGAGAAAAGGCACACCTTGAATTTCGGAACATCCTACAGATGCATTAAGGTCTACTTTTCCCCCCGAAAAGCGTCACTTTGTTTCTCAAGTGAAGAAAATCATTTGTTTCTCTGACCTAGTTTCATTGGCAGTATGTCCTTCTTATTGAGTACTAAGAAACAAGAGAAGTTGGAATTCTACTGCACAAACTAGTGAACTTAGTTACAGAAAATAAGAGAATGTTTCAACCTTGTCTTGTTGTGTATAATAGATTAGGATAGAGCAGTTCATCCTAGATATTGAGGTGCCATGAGACATGTTGACTATAACTGAACAAGCCAATCCCATCTTAAAAAAAGGTAGTCCGGTGCACTAACCTCTTGCTATGCGCGGGGTCCGGGGAAGGGCTAGACCATAAGGTTCAATTGTATGCAGTCTTACTTTGCATTTCTGCAAGAGGTTGTTTCCACGGCTCAAACACGTGACCTCCTGGTCACATGACAACAACTTTACCGGTTACACTAAGCCAATCCCATCTTACATGCCACTATTTTATACATAACTGAGTATGTTGATCACTTGCAACCTGAGAGTACAGACACGATACGTACAGAAAAAGTAGCAACGCTTTCAGTGACTAATACATAACTTGAATTCTATGTATTGCGACATGTACAAGGTCACAGGAAAAGTGCATCTTTCTAAAATGTACCGAAATGTGTATGCATTTTACAGCGTGACTTCATAATGAGGATGGCAAAGAATTCAGAGAGAGATGATACCACACAAGCTAAAACTAATGCAGTAGCAAAGAGCGATCCTCCAAAGCCCTCTTGCAAACCAACAGCCGTTGCTAAAGCAGTCACAGTTGATGTATGAGATGATGGCATCCCTCCAGATCCAACGAGTTGCTTCAGATCCCAATGTCTCTCCTTGTACCTGTAAGATACTCAGATTAATAGATATAATCCTTTTTCAGATGTCTGCTTGTCGACTACACCATGTAATTCTTTGTCATTATGTGCAGAGAACAGAAAGAGTTAAACGCCATACACTATGATACACCAATTATAAGTAATATGACGTCTCTATCATTCTTTCATTGACCGTCTCCCCCCCCCCCCCCCCCCCCCCCCCTCGCCCAATACATACCCGCTCGGCATATTTCTCATCTAATCTGTAACAGAGAAAGGCACCTGAACTTTATAAGCCTGCTTTTACACCACACCACATGTTTGAGCAGGATGGAATTGGACTTGATCAAATAAGAACTGGATTTAAGAAGCACTACCGCATGATGCCCTAGAGCATGCCAATCCTCAAACTAATTAATATCTTAAACACCATTGCTTAATGTCCAGAAGCATGTCAAGCATTAAGCTTAATATTTTGGATCAGAATTAATAATGCTTAAGTCTAAAACAACAAAACAAATGGTGTCAGGTATATTGCCAAACGAATTGAAAACCAAAAGATACTTTTCAATCCTAACCACAAGCTTACTTGAATAAACAGCAACTAGTACGCCTCTATCTTAATCTAGTTGGGGTTGGCTATATAAAGCATCTGTATCAATTTTCATTCAAATATAAAATAATTTCTTTTTAAGTTTTAAGGCAACAAATTAAACTTTCTTGAATAAAAACAAAACAAATTCTTAGCAAGATATCAACAATAACGCCTAAATCCCAAACAAGTTGAGGTCGAGTGCATGAATCTCTATATCCATTAAGCTCTATTCATGTCTCATTTTCCTATACGAATGGGATCAATCAATCAACAATCAACTATGCCTTCAAGAATGTACATCGATATGCACAAAGCATCCCGCGTTCACACAAGAGCTTAGGAAGGGTTCGCACTTGATGTAGATAGGCTACCCTAATTCAAGAATGTACACGCATTATGCTATATTCAGGTTCATTTTCAATGATACATATGGGATCAATAAGCAAAGGAAAATAAATAGAAAGTGTGCTGCGAGGAGGGGTACCAAGAAGTGACGAGCTTGGCGGATTGTGCAAGAGCAAAAGCAAGAAGAGCAGAGACCAGGGGATAATTTGTAATAAAGGAAGAATTAGAAGCATAATTAGACACAATTGTGGTGGTAGTAGTAGCTGATATGTTGATGGGGACTGAGTTTTTTATCAATGTCACTGTTGAACCCCTCATCATCTCATCCATTTCTTCTTTCCCCTCCCTATATTTCTCCAAATTATGTATATACTATAAGTTTTGTTTTGTTTTGTTTTTTTGGGAGGAAGAAAGGGAGAAAGAAAGTGAAGAAACAATGAGGCTTGATCCCTTCAAGTGTGCAGGTGCTTTTTTGGGTTCTGCTCCCTTTTTGGTTCTTTGAGGGAATGAAACAATATGGAGAAGTGGGGGTGTCAACTCTCGCCATTATTGAATGGTCATCCGAGGTTGAAGTAATAGAGCTCAAAAGAACGTGCCACTTGTTCTCCTCATGCATGCAATGCGAATAGTCTCTCCTCTAAATAAAAGAGACCTTTTTCTCTCTCTAAACAAGTAATAGAGTAATTATTACTCCATTTGAAAAATCAAATAATATTCAGTTTTTTTTTTAAGCAGCTTAATATTAGTAACACTTTTATGTAAATTTTAAATATAAGTAAATAATCTTTTTCAAATAATTCAAAGATTGTACTTCGATGGTTGTACTTCAAAGATTGTTAATTAATGTAAAAGGATCCAAAAATTGGTTGAGAGTCAAATTATTGTTGATATTTTCCTGATTTTCTACGTAATAATATTTGTTTCTTGAGCTTTTCTTTGTGGTGGGAGAGGGGCTAGAATGATCTTATTGAGACAACATTTCTCAAGTTTCTGCAGAGGGATTATTTTTCATTTTTTTTGGTGATTTTGCGAAATAAAAAGAAAAGAGAAAATGATCCTATATAGCCCATGTTTTTTTCTATTGACACGAAATGTCCGTCCGGCCCAAATATATTATATTTAATAGCTTGAAATGTCTTTTGTATATTTTTTGTATAGTGACAATCTATTATATATATATATTGTATAGTGACAGTCTATTTTGTATAGTCACGGTCTATTGTATATAAATTGTATAGTGACAGTCTATTTAGTATATATTTTGTACAGTTATAGTCTATTGTATATATTTTGCACAGTGACAGTCTATTTAACATATTTTTTGTGTATATTTTATATAGTGATAGTCTATTGTATATAAAGTATACAGCAATAGTCTATTTTGTATAACAAAAAATTATATAGTAACAGTCTATTTTGTATATACCTTCTACCACATTCCTGCCTTATACACTACCACTTACCAAGACATAATTGGAAAATCAAATGACCAATCGCATATCTGAATTTAAAAGTTATAACATGAATTTTATTCTTCTTTTCATAAATTTCCTCTTCTTTCTAATTTGATGAAACCATACAGGCAAAAAAAGATTATAGCTTGTCAAGAAAATAATGAAAATAATTGTATGGTCCCTCACAAAATTTGCCAATTGACAACATTGGTGATTGATGTAATTCTCCTTAATTCATACTTCCAATGTTTTCGATGGGAGTACTATTTATTGACACTAAAACCCAAAATTCTTGCAAATGAAAAATAATGTAAATGGTTATACGTTTCCTCTGCCATGCTTCACAGTTAAACAAACAATAAAAAGAGCAAATTTCTGAAAAGGAGAACTCCCCAGCTACTTGTTTCACTGAAAATCAGAACAAGCCTCAAAATTTCACCAGAAAATTTATAAAACTCCAAGATTTTACCTTTAACCAATAAAGCAAACATCTTTATAATCCTCAAATAAAACTACGTCTTCCACCCCCTTCTGCTCCGATCATCTTGTTGATCATTCTTATTTTGTGGGATATTTGAATTTTTTGGGAAAAAATAGAAAATTTGTTGAAGAAAAACATGTTTTTTCTTATAAACTTTCCTTACTTCAATTGATGAGAAAACAGGGAAAGAGAAAGGATATAGTTAAATTCGCTGTTTGTCCATATCGGTGGGCAGCTGTCTGTCAATTTTGGTGGCTAGCTGCTGGAATTATTTTTGGGCTATGAAATATATATTGTAATTTTTGGCCATCGGACATTACAAATTTAGCCCGAGTGGCTATAAATGAATTTTGCTCAAAAGAAAATGAACACTTACCTTTGCCTTTCACGACACCGTGCTTAAAGTAAATTCACTTCAGAAAAACGATACTATTTATTTAGCATTAACCACTGCGCTGGGAAAATAACAAAAAACAAAGGATATCCCAGACATTCTACACAATAATTAACCTAATAAAACAAACATCGGCATATGAATCACATGATTTTAAGTCATGAATAGGGGCTGCTGAATAATGCACATTTGCTCAATGCTTCCAACAAAAAGGCTCTTGTTTTTCAAGAACAATATATGGCATAAAATCCTACATTAAGCAGTGGCTTCCAACTATGGAAAATTCATTAAGCCAAATCTGATAGGAAACGCCTCATCTTTAGATATTCCATTGGTGACGTATGAGTAGAGCAGTAAAGGCATGCTATTGTACCAGAACTGCACTTTCTATATATACAAGGCAAAGAAGTTTGTACACTATTTATCACCATTAAGCACCAGCTCTACACGAGTTCAGCATTGCTACTTAAATTAGTATGCAGCCATCACCAGCAGCTGATGGAGAGTTTGTGCTGTGCGTTCAACTGGGCCCAGTATTCTCAGTAGGGAACATAGATATGTGTCTATGTGAAACACCAAAAAAGTTCACCAAATATTAGACTTTGAACCCATAATTTCAAAAGTATAATCAATTTAGTGCAAAGAACTTCGATGGTTAAATCCAGCAAGCCAAAATCCTGGCTTGGGAAGGTAATCGGCGAGGTACATCCTTTCCTTATGAAAGAGATACCGTTAGATAGCCAATAACGGATCTGTTCTAATAGAAATGAGGACCATACTCCTTAGCTCTTTCAAAGTAGTCCTCAATTGTGAATTGGAAATTGCCACAAACTGCGGGATATTGTTGATGGGCAGCTTTTGTATTCTTCAAGTAGTAGCCTTTGGAAAGCTGGATCAGAAGTTCTTGATGTTGTGAATCACTTAAAAAGTGATAGCAGAGAGATCCTACCTATGTAGATTCATACTCACTGGAAGAAAAAGATAGAAATAGGATGTAGCTTTCATACTCACTCCCAAGGAGACGGGGGAACTATAGCAGCATATCTTAGATAGGCAACGGTATTTTCACCATTTTGTCGCTTTTAAGTTAAATCTCAATGTGTCATAACATCAATCCTGGGAATGACCTTGCTTAAAAGAATCCTTCCCCACAAGATTCATGAGCTCTGCCTTTGCTGCTTCCGTTATTGCTTTGAAGTCTGTTTGCATATACCTTCCCCTGAAACCAGCAAGCACAGGGAGCTTATTCAATATACTTAGTTGAAGGTTATGAACATGAAAAGTGAGAGGTTCAACAGGCCTTTTTTTGTAGGGAACTCTTAAGTCAAAAGTGAAAAAACCACCAAAACACTGTCTTTCAAGAGCTAAAGGAGATTGATCATATCAGCCAGACGCTAGTCAGAAACCCTTTAGCACGACGTGACTTATTTGATATTCTAGGATGAAGATATTGAATATAAACACTAGAGGTTAATTTAGTAGGAATTGTTGAAATGAAAATGGCTACACTTTTTTCTGTTTTATTTTTGTCGGTTGGAGGATTAAAAGAAGAATGATAAACTCTTGAGGGCCCTGATTCCTCATCAGATAAATTTCAAACTGCACATGGTTGACAAAATAATCATACTGATACCCTTGCTAGTCTGCAATCTTGCCATGTTTCTTTGCACAGCTGTAGAAAGAATACTCTGCATGTATATGCTGTAAATGATAAATGATTAACTCTAATCATCTTTGGCCGAAAAAGATCCGAGCATATTTTTCTCAATAGATCAGCTTTAGAGAGGATGTACCAGAAGTGAATTCTAGACCACGTAGCAGACGGGAATGCTGGGCTTGCAATGCCATGCAATATCCTTGCGATAGCTCTAGGAGTAAACTTGGCATGTGAGTTGCACTGTAGAAATACCTGTTCCATGAAACAAGGAAAACATTAAGACTGCATTGTTTTCTTCCCTTGGGAAGAACTATTTGAGAAGAGAACTACCTTTATATCAGCTGTCAAAAATGGGCTGCAATTAAGAAATCAATTGCATTAGCATGTAGATTGACATCTTTTGGAGAAGAAATGATGCTGTATAAAAAAGACAAACTAAAGAAAGTGCAGAAATACGTAAATGAATAGAACAAGCTGCAGTCTATAGAAACAAAATTATCCTGATCCCTGAAATTCGAGGATATAAAAGACATCACAAAATAAGACACCGTGTACTGGATGCCTGAAATCTGATAGACAAGACATCTAATAACATGGGAAGTAGCAGTTCTATGCATGGACAAAGGAATAGCCCAGAAACTGTGATAGGTTTCTCACCTGCTTCCACCAATTTTCTTTGGAACATCAACTTCGGTACCACTTATAAAATACTCTGCAATCTTTCTTTGCAAGCAAGGTGTGTGTTGATGGCCATGGCAACCATGCATCTTGTCACATGCTTCTGCTGCAAATACAGCAGCATCATACATCGTGTCCATCTTCCTTACCTATGAGAAAAGGCAAAATCACAAGACTGGGAGACGACAAGGATACTATATGTCATAAAAGCTTATATGCCTGGTATTTTTGCATGAACAGCAGAAAGCTATACTGATTTCTAAAGCCCTTCAACTAGTAGGCAATGATACCTGGTGCTCAGGATTGTCCTAACATATATGGATCACTTGGTGGTAACTTACATGTAGACTAGGTAACAACTAACGCAAAGTCATGATAATTTACTTTAAGAAATAACCGGATAAAGAAAATAAAGGCTTAAGTGTTATCATTAAATTGAACATGTTGTCTATTAATTTTAACTTTAACATAACGTCTCACATCATCCCCTCCAAACACCAAAAAGAAAAAAAATATTTAGACAAAAATGTGCATCTGTTCCTTCAAATGAGTAGATTAAAAGTTCACGGGAAAAATAACCTACCAAAGGAACTAGCTAACTGTTAACCTACATTATTGTTGGTCAATGAGTTGATAGCTTCATTTATAAATGAAAAGCTCTGTGAATTTAAGTAGAGCACATGTTGTATAGTCAAAAAGTGAATCTAACTCTGGGTTGTATACGCTCAGGCTCCTTACCTAAGGATAGTAAATTTCTTATTTGTATCTTGCTCCAATATCAAGAACCCAACATTTGTTTTATGTATTAATATATCAGCTTCCGCTTCAGAAGGAAGCAGAATTACTTCAATTTCTCTTGCCAAGCAGAACAACAACAAAAAAAGAATATAGGAACATAGACAAAAGGCTAAGTAAGGACAATAAGCTGTACATCAGTGGAAAGTCACTGTCTATTCAAATATTAAAATCAAGTTTGAGACCATCTTGATACATCGAATCATAATTTCTGGAAGAAGCATGACCAGTCAATTTTTAAAACAGATGGGTGTGGCACTGAGTTGGTACTGTTCAGACGATCTGCGCAAGTTCAATGACACTCTTCCTATGATAAAAATTCTCATCATGTTTAAACAATGGTGTCCTCCTTTCATCTTGAACCCAGCTCTGGGATAAAGGGTTAGGGAGGAAAAACAAGACAATAGGAAGAATTGCATCTTTGGAGGAACATGAAGGAAAATCAAACTTCAGTTATTAATGAAGACAGTCACCTTACAACTCTCAACCTCAGATAACCACTTTGTAAGCCATGTTGCTAAAGAACATATATCCTTTGGGACTTCCATGATAACATAACAATAAGCCTGATCCTTCAGCTCATATGTAACTTCCCCCTTCAACTGAGATATGAAAGAGAGAAAAGAAAGCAGAAGGTGAATATGAATGTTGAACTGAAGATTGCTTAAAGCATCAAATTTTGGTGTTAATGTCACCGTTGGAATAAAAAATATGGCAGAAATAGTAAACGGTTTCATAATATTAATATCTATATCGTTCCTTTAATATTTCTACGTATCAGAAGGTAACCCTTAAGAAGTACTGCACCAGACAAAAGAATCTTATGCTGAACATAATTGTATTTAGTGAAGTACAACATTCTGATGGGATTACCTAAAACTATAAACTGGAATTTGGGTGGTATCATTGTTCATCCCGAGTCAAGTCAAACAGCACCGCCGGTTACAGCTAATATTTCTTTCTTAATTTAAAATTAAAAAATAAAAACCAGCCAAATGCTTATATTAGTCACAGTTCTAGAAAAAGAATGATTGGGTTTTCAAAAGCACTAAAGCAACCAAGGAAATCATTACCTAATCCACCCATACAATTTTGGGGAAATTCAGATCTTTATAGCCAGCTGTGGCATCAATGCACAATACTATGTAATATCTTTCATGAACTCCCTTCACATCCGGGTGGAAGACCACCACAAATATGAAGATGACTGTAAGGCTATCAGAAACCAAAGACTGAAGAATAATGTTTTTCATTTTTCCTGTCAGTTTTCTTGGAGATGAATTTTGCTCAGGTAATGTTGTTAGTAAATTTAATATCCAAAAATCATACTTGCTGAAGAGAATTGCATAACTCCTGCTATACTCACTATCTTCATCATCATCCTCAGTTTAACTAGGATCAAAGATTTTGATGAATTACTACATGACATCTCTGTGTTTCTAAGATCAAAATCTTTACTGCTAAAAGTGTCAAGAACATGACGTAGAATAACCGATATCAATCTGGAATAGCAAGAAGGGTCAGGAAATTCACACATAACTTACATCAGTAAGTCTAGTCTTTCACTAATATGCGCAAAAGACCCCATAAAACTACTGTCCATATAATAGCCGCAGATGGAACTTACTTTCAGTGTTTGCAAATGGCTTGACAAGTAATTGACTTGCAGTCCGATGCTGTTTGCTACACTTGGTATGTCAAATATATACTGCCCATCTTTGATCTCAGAGCTAATATACATGAAGTAAATAATATTAGATTCAACAGTAGTTAGTGAGAGCATATGTTTGTTCTCACAGGAAACAAAAATAAGGTACTCACTTCTTCATAATAGCAGCAATCACAGCATCTTTGATAGCTAGCAATGCAGGAGAAGTCTGCAATAAGTTGTTAAGTTCATGATGTAACAAAAAGAGCAAAAGGAGGCAGATAACCACTTTAGGTGTCTTTCTAGGTGTTATAATCGCAAAATTCAAATCTTGCAGGTCTAATCCTTACTGAGGAATGTTCACAATCAAACCAAACGTTAGACCAACTGAAAGTAAAATTTTCCCTCGAGCATATAGAAATCTGCCAACTGGCTGCTGCACTTAATCATGCTAAATTAACTTTAACTAACCTGGTGAAAGTTTAACGTGCATGTTACACTCATCTGTGGGAGCAGGTGCAAGTATTGCACCTCGCCTAGCTCCAATTGTGTTAAGATCGTTAGTATAACCTGTGGGAGTGAGAAAACCAGCTCTTCAGTATCTTGCTAAGATAAAAGAATGTACAACATTCAGTTCCGGTCTGCACTTTGTTTAAAAAATGGAAGCTACTTTCACAGCAAAGGTATTCAACAACAGTGAAAGTTTATTATCTATCTTTAATTGAGTAATAAAGATTAATATATGTTCTGAAAACTGTAGAAGACGTGTTCCAGCTCTGTTTACGCAATGACTTAAAATGCCAAATACTGCATGTACAGGTCAATTTCATAAAATAAAATAAAAGAATGGGCAGGTATTATTATTCAAGATCTAGGATTTTCTTCTTTTCATGTCCAATGTTCCATAAAAATGTTTCATTAGTAGTCTCATCAATATACTGCAAGTTCTAAATTTAAACACAAGCAAAACATTCAGTCTGTGACTGTGCTCAAGGATATATGATGAAAGGGTCATGCCTTTGGGTTGCAAATACATTGTCTTGAAATAGAGTTTTTAACAAGTGATTGGGTAGTAATAGAAGCAACCAGAAAACTGATACTCAGCATGCCAATTTAAATGACAGAAAAAGTACCTCTTCTTTCATATCAAATTTACGACTGGCAGACTCTTTAACTAATGAACATATTTTCCCAGCAGAGTTCGTGCTGCCACCGAAAATTTGACACAGCAATTTGTTCACCACATATTCGTCGACACCATCACTGAGAATAAACAATATGCAAAGATTTAGAATCCTTAGATTCAAAATAAACTCTACGAATATTAAGAGTTTTTTCAATTCTTTATCACCTGTACATAAGACTGCGAGTCTTATAATAGGAAACATCATCAAAAAAGAGATGGCAATAAGATATTCTACCATCACGGCCAGCACGACCAATCTCCTTCACAGATAGCAACAATATTTAGTTAAAAGAATTGCAAAAGTCAGTCTCTCGGAAATTGCAACCGTGACAAGCAAAAATATCGACCTGGACATACTCTTCCAAGCTTTCTGGTAAGCTGTAATGTATTACCTGAGACAGAAGCATATGGCAAGTCTTAATATGAACATCGCATAGGAAGTCAGACACAATTGCTGCACATCTAATGCAGCAGTACTTGGAATCTTAGTCAACATAAACATTTTGGAGATTGTTTTATATTGAAGTCCACCTTGTGGCCAGAAACATGATAGATGATGAAAGCTATCAAAAGGAAGTGTGAGCAACTAGTAATCTCACATAGCAAAAACAGACAGTCACTTCTTATAATTACAAGAGAAAACCCATGTTGAGTTGAACTGGGATCCCGAAATCAACCACATAGCAGAATAAGTATTTAGGAACAAAATGCTGAATATAGTTGTGTTCTTGATTTCTTCTTGGAAACCTCCCTAATTTGGAGGTTGATGCAGACAAAAGGGCTCATATATCATATAGGAAAACTAAGATCAGTTCTTACAGCTTCAATATCCTTCTTATTCAGTCCCATGCCGAATGCCACGGTTGCAACAACCTTCCAGAAAATATTGATGCAAGTTAATGAAACTTCCTTTATATAAAAGGATAGTATTTATTATCTGTAAATTAAAATGAATAGAAAACATGAATTACTTCTCTCACCACTCTTATCTTGTTTGCACAGAACAGTTCCTGCGTACGGCTCCTTTCTTTTGCGAAAACTCCACTGTGATAACTCTGAAAACAATTCAAATTGTAAGTCACTTAACCCATTAGGCATCAAATGATTTACATGAGTATGCAGGTAACTGTAAATTGTTTACAAAGAATAAACAAAAACGCAGATACAAAACCTTTGCCGAGATATTACTGTCACATAGATATTTGCAAATGAGATCAGTTTCAAACTGTGTACATTGAGGAGGGAAACAAAAAACCACAAGTCAAGTTATGTGATACAGCTATAGAAAACAAATATAAAATATGAGAGTACCACAGACAAATAGGAAGCAGCACCTGAAATTTGCAGTAAATGATGATGCTTTTAGCCTCTGAAAAGGGGGAAGACTTCAGCAAAGTCATCAGATCTTTCATCCTGATATTAATTGAGTAAATTTGTAGCTTCCAGATTTTCCCTTTTTTTT
>ML395707.1:15428-86731 GCA_005239525.1 Nicotiana knightiana | reverse complement strand
GGTGTTATTCAGTTTGGCGGGAAAAGATTATGATAGACTTACCTGTTTTCGCTCAGAGATACTGACAATTGCAAATTATCCCTTGGTTTCACTGCTTGGACAAGATTACTTGATGGAATATCCAATGCATGCATCACACTATATAATGTTTTAGTAGTTGCTGTTGCTGTCATTGCAAGTACGCATTGAGCCTTGAGTCTATCATGCAGTAATGATGCTTTAAGCCGCATATATGAAGGCCGAAAATTGTGTGACCTACCAAAATGTTTGTGATTGGTGATACCACATAGAAGTAACATTTAAATAAGCAAAAGAAAAAGAGAAAAGAATAACAAAGTTGCAAAGCTAAACTAGAAGATGTAACTTGGAAAAGGTCAGACTCACCATTCAGAAACACAGTGGGCTTCATCAATAACCACAAGTGAAATTTGAGTGTCACAAAACATGGATAAAAATTCTGAATTAAGAAACCTCTCTGGTGAAACAAAAAGGACCTGAAACATAAGCATCCACTTATTTTTTAGGACAAGGAGATACTGGAAAGAAAATGACCTCAAGGAACTGCTATCGTATCTTGTTTATAATATTAGTCAACACTCAAATGAGATCAAATTTTTATATGCTCATCCAAGAAAGTCCACATTAATCTTGGCCAGCAGATGTGTGACTAAATGTGATAGTGAATGGATTAAAGCTACTTTGATAACGGTGGTGTCCGGCTGCTTTGCACACATCAGCTATTCCAATGGGTACATGTATCATTCTATCAGTACATGTACGGAGTAATTCTAGTCACCAAGGCTTTAGGCAAATGGGAAGAAATCACCTAGCCTTTTTTTTTTGGCCTCCGCTGGGATTAGAACCCTAGTCTCCTATGATCTCCATTCCAGTTCCGTCAGCTGCTAGGTCACACATTTGGGTGTACATCAAAGCAACTTTGGAGGAAGTAAAAAAAGCTTACCTTTATGGATCCCTCTTCTAGTAACTTATAAGTTTCCAAAACCTCCTCAGGTGTCTGCAACAGTGAACATTAACTCAGGAATCGCTCAAATGCCATAAATTCAACAGCGCTAAAATTGCTAATAAGTTATATCAACCTGGCTGCTACACAAAAGACCACCCTCCACAGCAGCAGGCAGCTGCTTTAGCTGATCAATCATTAAAGAAATCAAGGGGCTAATAACAACCGTAACTCCCTGAAAAACCATTGCCGGCAACTGATAACACAGCGACTTCCCAGCACCCGTTGGCAAAACCAACATTGTAGATTTCCCCGAAAGCACCATCTTGATTGTCTCCAACTGGCCATCTCTAAATGAATCATAACCAAAAGTCAGTTTTAATAACCTCAACAAATTCTCATCCGACGCCTCATTTCTAACTTTCATCACAGCTTCTTCAATCAACTTTGCATCAAAATCCAATCTTTCCCTTCCTCTTCCCTTAACTTCAACAACTAAACCTTCTTCATCACACAAACCATTCCACCCTTCCCCCTCCTTACCTAAAACCCCAACTTTCTTTTTCCATCTTCTATAGAACTTTTTACCACTTGATGAATTCCTTCTTTTGAATTTTGATGCAAACTTTTTACCATAACCATTGATGTTGAGCCTTACAAAGTTACCCTCATTAACACATTTAACCTTCTTTGCTGGCAACGAAGACGACATGTTGTTCCGTATTAAATTAGGATGTTTCCTGACAACTGCTTCCTTCTTTTCTGTCTGTTGAGCCAATCGGGGTTCAATAGAATCAGCTTCAGCAGGCTCAAGATTGAGAATGGCTTTTCGGGTTTTCGAAAAGGAAGCTTTGGATAAGTACAAGCCTCCAGCAGGAAGAACTTCACCAGAACTGTTGTCATTGGACAAAAGGGTGTCGTTGCGGTGGATTTGGAAAGGTAAATCGGAGAATTTTGGCGGGGAAAGTGGATTTTGAATTAGGGGTTTCGAACAGGAAGCATTTTTTGTTAAATTTGGAAGAACTTCACTTGAAACGGTGTCGTTTTTGTGAATTTGGAAGGGTAAACTGGAGGGATGTTGTGGGTTTTGAATTGGGTTTTCTAGGGTTTTAGGGTTTGAAGGAGGATTTTTTCTGCGTTGTTTGGTTGAGGGTTTTGGTGTTAAAAGTGGGCGGGAATAATTTGTGGAAGTTATAGAGGTGTTTTTGGCTTGAGTTCTTGACTTTACGGTAGAAAGAATAGCACGGCGCGACGGCAACGGCGACGGATGAGGAGGCTGGCGTGGTGGGGTTGAGGATATGTGAGAACCATCGGAATCGGAATCAGAATCCATGGAAGATTTGCTCGGAGTTAAGGACTGGACTTTTGCCTTTTCACTCTTACCTCCAAAGTTTTTCCCGCCAAGATCCTCTGAAGGTCAATGTTGTCATTTCGTATAAAAAAAATTCGTCACTAGATCCTTTTGTCATAATTGTTTCTTTTTCTTTTTCTTTTTCTCGAGAGAATATGAGATTTGGAATAATTTCATAACTTGATAGCAAACAAGCTATTAGAGCATATGTTACATGTATCATCATTTAATATTATATATAACACTATTTGATTAAGAAATAGGGTTTAAGGTATTAATTCAATACATGTATTATCTCGGAAGAAAACTACATTGAAATGATGGCTTCAAAGCCAGTATCCTAGTTAGTACTTAGTTACTAGTTGGTTGCGAAAAAGGAAGACCAATTTAATTAGATACTTTACATAATTTGTATCTTAAGAAATTTGTAAAAGCTATAACAGAAAAGTGTCAAATATTTTAGAATAATATGAAATTGAATAATGTCATGTAAAGTTGATAGAAAAAATTATACTAATATATAAACACAAGTTGAACATGTCCCCTTTTAATACTCACTATATGATCTAACCATCCAAATTAATTGTATAATATGGTCTCAGGCATACGGGTAGTATTCATGTTGATAATTGTGAATAATAAAGATTTTGACATATAAGCTAAAAGAATTACTATATGAATCAGCAAGATCAGGAAAATGATGTTGTATCAAGAAAAGTTTGCTTTTATGGAAGCTTTCTTTGATTGTAGTGAATGGGTGAGGAGCAACAACGAGAAGATAAACATATATTTACTTACCACTACAATTGATCAGGCGTATATATAATAAACTTCAAATTTTCATTGCAAAAGAATAACAACAACGAACTAGTAGGGTAATAATATATTCAATTTGTAAATTCATTATTACGGGTAGTTTCTATAAAGAATCAGACTAACCACCGCAATTGGTTAGATCTATATAGAATAAACTCTAAATTTTTATTGCAGAAGAATAACAACAACGAACTGGCAGAGTGAAGAATTAAAGTAAGTTTTATCTACTCATAATGACATTGTAAGTAAGTGTTTATACTAGAAAATAATTGATAAAGATTACTACTATTTATCAATATGGACGTGATCCTCTTCTTCATCATCATGAGGAAGCTTCACAAGAAAAATAATTAACTCATCATCATCCATTTGAACAGCCCAAATTTGAATTATGTTCCCCTCTTTGATATTATTATCACTACGCATATCAGTCCATTTCCCATTCAACACATAACTTACGCTTGTCTTAGATTCTTCCTTGTGTTTCTGCTTAGAGTTGAGACTCTTCATCACATCCTTGTTCACTTTCTTCATCTCCCATCTCCTCAGCTCAAGTTCCCCAATCTTGAGAGACGGTTCCATCACTCGGACAGTCTTGGAATTCACATGCTTGCCAATATTACTACGCCTACTGAGATACTCTTCTTCTTCATCTCTCAGAAATTTCTCCTTAACTTGTGCTGCTGGTATTGACAGGCGATTTTTGACTTTCACTAGCATCCGTTTTGTACACTTCCTTTTCGATTATCAATTTCACCTCTTTTACTTTTTTACCTAACTCATTGATCCGATTCTTGAAAACTGCAGGCAGTTCAACTTCAATATGTGACTATGTCCTCTTAAAATGTTTCTTCTTTTTCCCAACACATACACATATTTGAGACCTTTTTCGTTTGAGACCTGAAGGACTTCCACGAATTAATATTCTTTCTTCTACTTCGCCATCCATAGGTCTCTTGAATTTATTTCCTCTCCTCAAAATCTCTTCATGACAAAGAGAATTGTATTTTGTTGGCATAAGTTTTTTCTCTGAATTTTCTTCTTCATCACTAATTTTCTTGTCAAACTCATCTTTGACAGAGCAAGTGAGAACATCAGTAGTAGTAGTATTGCTCTTCCAACAAGTAAAATCAATCATATCAAAACCCATTAATCGTTTCTTGAGATTGTCTTTCTCCCACTTTTTCATAATTATTTTTGTGCGCTTACGATCATCACCATCAACAATGACATTGTTACAACACTTATCGTTCTTTGAGTTATTTTGTGCAATTCTTGAAGATGAATTAACATCCATAAATAAGTGATCTTTCAAATTCTTAGTGGGACTTTTGGGGAATTCCACCATTCTTGAAGGCGAATTAGAATCTGTTGTACTTGCAATGTTGGGACTTTGCTGTGGCTATTTTCTTGTTGATTTCTATTTTTTCTTTCTCATGAATTTCAGAAGCGCGTTCACAAACAGCACCCAATATATCAAGAGGAGACCAATTGGGATGAACTTCTATATCTTCAACGTCTTCAAGTGTCAATTGCCTCATCTTTCTCTACAATGAAATTAGTTTGGAAAAAGAATTTGCACAATGTTTAATATTTCTTGACAAAATTGTTTGTTATATAGACTTTGCGTTTTCCTAATTCAGCCCAAACTACAACTCCCGATTACACAAGGAAAGAGTTACGCGGTCCTTCATAATATAGTCGTTAATTTTAGACTCCCAGTATAATTAGGTTATGCATTTCACTGCGCTTGCAAATTCAGTAAATTATATTGAACGCCCGTATAATATGATTTTAGTTGTTAGTATTCTTTTTTTATAGAAAACTAAAAATTAATAATCACTTATATATATATATATATATATATATATAAGAAGAGATACTATTACATTTTTGTCACTTGTTTAGAATTTAAATTTTAGATCCTATTTGAGCTACTTATTCCCCTCATGCATCTTCTTCTCTCTTTTTTTGGATTTAAAACTAATTGAATTGTTTGAATAGATTCATCAAAGGGAATATTAGGACCCCCTATCAAATTAATATGGAGGCTATTACTATTACATTCCAAAACATGTTTAGGAAAAGTAGTTCCTAGGATGTCTACTCAAAGAGCTTTATTTATAAATACCGGAGGAACTACCAGCATGGTCAACCTTCAAAAAACTTCATTCTTAGCTCCATCTTTTGCCTAAAGATCAGCACTGTAGCTCGCCCGATTTTGTATGGTTAATCGAGACTAGGATAGCAGGTCGAGATTCGGTCCCATGTTATATCGGATCGTGACATGAAGATACGGTACCAAGCTCGTAATTCGAGGGCCAATTGACATTGAGACCAGCCGGGATAGAGACCGAGCAGGATAGGTATCGAGCGAGACCGAAGAAAGCCTGTCGAATAACAGAAAATCGAGATATCCGTGATCAAGCAAGGATCGTGGCGGAAATCTCGGCACGTATCAAATCAAGATTGGTTATTTAGTCAATCATGAGATTTCCTTCTGTATTTAGAATTGTACCATGAGTAGAATTCTTCTACTATATAAAAGGGAATTCCAATCATTTTGTAATCATAACATCCACGTATAAAAAAGCTATTTTACATTTTCTCTCTTAAGCATTCTTGTTCTACTGCTCAATTCATATTTTTCAATTATACACTCAGTCGGTTCGAGGGCGATCTAGCTCGAGGACCAAGCTGCGCTTTATATTGGTTTTCTTTATTTTACAGTTAATTCCTAACATCAATTCTCATATTTCTCAATTTGTGCCAAGTGAAATCACGTATCCTTAAAACCACTTATAAATTTTATTGTTATCCGATTTTAAGGGTAAACAGTTTGGCGTCACCATGTGGCTAAGGATAATAGTGATTGCCTGGTACTAATTTTCATAACACACATTGCTTTACACTTGTTCTTGTAAGTGTTTTTGATTCCAGGATCAGCATGTCGAACTCACAAGCAGTACCCACACACGCCGATAATGGACTTGGTTTTCATGGAGAAAACAACAACATAGCCGCCCCAGGGAACGAAGTGCCTCAGGTTGACCTCGAGGGAGTACCAGTTGCAGACCTCATCGACGTCAATTCCCATGTTTCCTTGAATGCAAATTTAGGCGTCGACCCCGAAAATAGTGTCCGCAGAGACGTTTGACAAGCCGCTCAGAACACACAGGATGGCGAGGACGGCGGAATCAGCCTTCGAATAATATTCGAAATGTTGTAGGCTCAACAAGCTGCAATAGCACAACTCCAAAATTAGAACCATGCACCGAGTAGGGCCGAACCCGAGCCATCATTGAAGTTGTTCACAGGGCCGAACCAGTACCGGAGAGGTCAAACGTGAATGAATCGGAGACCGAACCCACTATTATGAAGATTCTCGAGGAGCTGACAAAGCGAATCGAATCAGGGAGAAGAAGATCGAAGCAACTGATAAAAAAGTGGAAACAGATAACTCCCGAGTTGATCAAATTCTGGGGGAACCGCCGATTTTGAAGGCTTTGGATTCAAAGAAGTTTGTGCAAAAGCCTTTTCCCCCGAGTGAGGCTCCTAAGACCATTCCAAAGAAATTTCACATGCTAGAAATTCCCTAGTATAATGGAACTACCGACCCCAACAAGCATGTCACTTCTTACACATACACAATAAAGGGGAACGATTTATAGGACGATGAGATTGAGTCCGTATTGCTGAAGAAACTCAACGAAACTTTATCAAAGGGAGCGATGATATGGTACCATAATTTTCCGCCTAACTCCATTGATTCTTTTGCCATGCTTGTAGATTCCTTCGTCAAGGCACACGCCAGAGCCATAAAGGTCGAAACCAAAAAGTCGGACCTCTTCAAAGTGAAGCAGAAAGATAACGAGATGCTCAGAGAGTTCGTATCTCGGTTCCAAATGGAACGTATGGATCTACCCCGGGCCGCAAATGATTGGGCCGTTCAAGCTTTCACTCAAGGGCTAAACATACGAAGTTTGGTGGCCTTACAACAATTAAAGCAGAATTTGATCGAACATCTATCTATAACCTGGGTCGATGTGCATAATCGATACCAGACAAATATCAAGGTTGAAGATGACCGGTTGGGGGCTCCTTCTGGGTCCGTTTATCCAAATAGGCCCGTCGACAGAGTTCAAAGGGATATTGACCAAGAACCACGGTCGAATAGAGATCGATATCAGCCATACGGTGGAGATTGAAGAAACAACGGGCCTGGACGCAACCCCGTTCGAAGTGATAGAATAAATGATCGAGGATAGAGCTCCCGAGGGCTCATGAGTAAGAGTAGTTTCGACAGGAACATCGAACCCAAAGAAGCACCTCGACTATCAGAGTACAAATTCAACGTTGATGCATCAGCTATTGTATCAGCCATCTGACGCATCAAAGACACCAGGTGGTCGCGACCTCTACAAACTGATCCATCCCAGAGAAATCCTAATCAAATGTGCAAGTATCATGGAACCCATGGCCATAGAATAGAAGATTGTAGACAGTTGATTGAGGATGTAGCACGTTTATTTAACGAGGGGCATCTTCGAGAATTCTTGAGCGACCAGTCTAAGAACCACTTCAGAGACAGGGATGCAAATAGAAAGAATGAACAAGAAGAGCCACAACACGTAATCCACATGATCGTTGGTGGGGTCGACATTCCACAGGGACCTATATTCAAGCGCACCAAGGTGTCGATCACGAGGGAAAAGCGAACTCGAGACTATGTACCGGAAAGAACCTTGTATTTCAATGACGAGGATACACAGGGGATCTCACAACCCCACAACGATGCACTGGTAATATCTGTTCTTATGAATAAAATTCAAGTTAAACGTGTTTTGATTGATCCAGGTAGCAAGGCCAACATCATTCAATCGAGAGTCGTAGAACAGCTCGGCCTACAGGATCAAATTGTGTCTGCATCCCGAGTTTTTAATGACATTAACATGGCGAGCGAAACCACCAAAGGTGAAATTACTTTGCCAGTGAACGTGGCCCGGACCATCCAAGAAATAAAGTTCCATGTGATCGAAGGTGACATGAGGTACAACGCCTGCTCGGAAGGCCTTGGATCCATAACATGAGGGTAGTACCCCTCGACCCTTCACCAAGTTCTGAAGTTCCCGACACCAGATGAGTCAAAATGGTATATGGGGAGCAACCTACCGTCATAGAGATGTCTGTAGTCGACGAAATGATACCGGAATTGACACTCTCATCAGCAAAGGGATCGGATTCGAAGGGAAAATAGGAGGCCAAATAGAAACAACAGACACCACCCTCGACCTAATCGGAGAAACAGGGGACAGACGAGGACGATGGCTATTGGATCCCTCGATCCTTCATAATTCCCGATGACTCTGACGCCACCAAATCGATGGTCGAAGAGCTGGAACAAGTCATACTGATCGAGTACCTGCCCAAACAAAAGGTAAACCTGGGCACAGGATTAACTCCCGAGCTCAGGAAAAAACTTATTCAATTCCTTTCAGATAATATGGATTGCTTTGCTTGGTCCCATCTCAATATGACAGGGATCCTACCGGAAATCACTACCCATCGATTAAGCCTGGACCTGAAGTTTCGTCCGGTGAAGCAAAAAGAAGGCCCCAGTCTGAGGTTAAGCTTGCATTCATCAAGGATGAGGTAACCAAACTTCTCAAAATAGGGTCTATTCAGGAGGTAAAATATCCTGAATGGTTAGCGAACGTAGTGGTAGTCTTTAAGAAGGGAAATAAACTTAGAATGTGCGTAGATTATAAAGACTTGAACAAAGCATGCCCTAAGGATTCCTTTCCTTTTCCGAATATCAATCGTATGATCGATGCCACGAGATTCGCAGTTTTCTCGATGCCTACTCCGGGTAAAACCAAATACAGATGAACCCATAGGATCAGGAAAAAACCTCGTTTATCACTAAATATGACACCTACTATTATAATGTAATGACGTTCAGACTAAAAAATGTTGGTGCAACTTATCAACGCCTAGTAAATCGAATGTTCAAAGAACAAATAGGAAAACCAATGGAAGCTTATATTGATGACATATTAGTTAAGTCCCTAGGAGCAGAGTACCATTTAAAGCATTTGCAGGAGACTTTTGATATACTGAGGAAGTACAATATGAAGCTCAACCCAGAAAAGTATGTGTTCAGTGTTGGCTCGGGCAAGTTTCTTGGATTTATGGTATCCAATCGGGGGATCGAGATCAACCCCAATAAAATCAAAGCTATTGAGGATATCACGGTCATAGATAATGTAAAGGTCGTACAAAGGCTAACGGGGCACATAGCCACCCTAGGGCGATTCATTTCGAGGTCCTCAGATAGGACCACCGATTCTTCTCGCTGCTTAAGAAGAAAAGTAGCTTTGCATGGACTCCGGAATGCCAACGGGACTTAGAGGAACTAAAGCAATATTTATCGAGCCCGCCGCTGCTTCATACCCAGAAAGCGGACGATCAACTCTACTTGTACTTGGCAGTCTTGGAAATAGCGGTAAGTGGAAAACTAGTCCGAGAAGAACAAGGTACGTAATTCCCTGTATATTATGTTAGTTAGACCTTATGTGAGGCTGAAACCAGATAACCACACTTAGAAAAATTAGCGCTTGCTTTAATAAGCGCTTCTAGGAAATTAAAGTCACATTTTCAATGTCATCCGATATGTGTTGTAACAACTTATCCACTTCAAAATATTCTGCACAAACCCGAGCTTTTGGGAAGATTAGCCAAATGTGCCGTAGAAATTAGTGGGTACGATATTGAATATCGACCCCAAACCGCCATCAAGTCTCAAATCTTGGCGGATTTTGTGGTCGACTTCACGCTGACCCTTGTACCTAGTGTTTTAAAAGGCATTTCGAGGCGAGCCCTGGGGCGAGGCGCACCAAAAATGCCCTGGGGCGATGGTGTGGGGCGAAATTATCAAGAGGCGTACGCTCGGGAATTCGGGACGTACGCCCGGATGTTCCGGGCATTCCGGGTGCACGCCCGGGCGTTCCAGGCGCACGACCGGGTGTTCCGGGCGCATTTTTTAGTGAGGCGTAAGCCCCAGAGAGTTTTTCAAATTAAAACAAAATTTGTTGAATAAGTCCTTCATATAATACCCAAATTCTCAAAATTCAGCTTGGTAAATACTCAAAAGTTTTAAAAAGAAACTGAAATGTTTTAAATTTAAAAGTCAAGACCTTTTTTATTGATTGAAACCCCAATTCATGGTCTTTTCCAATCCTTTATCTTGTCCGCTAGTCTGCTAATATATATTCAATTTGTTTTTTTTACAAATAGAAAAAAAACTTCATTATCCTTCATAGCAGCAAGTTCAAAGTTCAAATTGCAGGCTAGTCATCGTTTTTGTTCCTCCATGTAGAAAACTGTTTTATTTTCGACTCAAGTTACTTGAGCTTCTAAGTAGCGTATAATAGATTGTTTTGACTAGTTTTTTGTGAGGATGAAGCGTGCGCGCAAACACACACACACACACACACATACATATATATATATATATATATATATATTACATATTTATCATTTTCTTTATTTTTATGCAATTTTACCTGTTTATAAATATTTATTGTAATTATTTTATTTTATAAAATATTAAAAATTAAATATCTATGGGGCTTACGCCCCGTGCCTCGTGGCTTACGCCTCCCTGAGGCATATGTAAAATGCCTCACCTTACGCCCACGCCTTTTAAAACACTGCTTGTACCCGAGATCGAAAGAGAAATGTTAATAAAATCAGGTACGTCCTCGTGAGTTTGGACCTCTTTACGGGCGGTGCTTTGAACGCAACGGGGTCCGGGCTGGGGATCGTACTAAAGCCACCCACGGGTAACAATGAGGACTTCGAAATCAACTAACAATGAGGCCGAGTATGTTGCAGGTCTTGAGTTGGCTAAAAGCTTGGGACCAGAAGTCATCGAGGCCAAATGTGATTCTCTCCTCATGGTAAACCAAGTTAACAGGACTTTCGAAGTCTGAGAAGACCGAATGCAGAGGTATTTGGATAAACTATAGGTAACTCTACATCAATTCAAGGAATGGACCTTGCAACATGTACCTCGAGAATAGAATAGTGAGGCTGACGCTTTTGCAAACTTAGGTTCATCGGTCGAAGATGACGAGCTCAACTGGGGGACTGTCGTACAACTCATGAGATAGGTGATCGAAGAAGGCCACGCCAAGATTAACTCCACAAGTTTGATTTGGGATTGGAGAAACAACATAGAGTACTTAAAGAACGGGAAACTTCCATCAGATGTAAAGGAGTCGAGAGCCCTACGTACAAAGGCAACATGGTTCACTTTGTCCGAAGACGGAACACTGTTCAGAAGGATGTTCGATGGACCGTTGGTAATATATTTGGGACCGGGAGACACTAAATACGTCATACGGGAAATTCACGAAGGCACTTGTGGAAATCATTCTAGTGCCGAATCGTTGGTCCACAAAGTAATCAGAGCAGGATATTATTGGATCGACATGGAGAAAGATCCAAAAGAATTCGTTCGAAAATGCGACAAATGCCAAAGGTATGCGCCGATGATCCACCAACCCGGAGAGAAGCTCCATTTGGTCTTATCCACATGGTCGTTCATGAAGTGGGGAATGGACATCGTCGGCCCTCTCCCATCGGCCACAGGTAAAGCTCAGTTTATTTTGTTTATGACTGATTATTTTTCTAAATGGGTTGAAACACAGGCTTTCAAGAAAGTCAGAGAAAAAGAAGTCATAGAATTTATTTGGGACCACATTATATGTCGATCCAGGATGCCTCCTGAGATTGTATGTGATAATGGAAAGCAATTCATCGGCAGCAAAATGACCAAATTTCTCGAGGATCACAAGATCAAAAGAATCTTATCGACACCTTATCATCCCAGTGGGAATAGACAAGCTGAATCAACCAACAAAACATCATTCGGAATCTTAAGAAGAGATTGACCGACGTCAAAGAAAAGTGGAGAGAGATACTGCTCGAGGTTCTTTGGGCATACCGCACAACATTGAAATCTAGTACAGGAGCAACGCCGTTCTCGTTAGTCTATGGCGTCGAAGCTCTTACCCTGGTCGAGGTCGGAGAACCTAGCTTCAGGTTCCGATATGCAACAGAAGAATCAAATAACGAGGCCACGAATGCGAGCATAGAATTATTGGATGAATGACGCGAAGACGCCCTCGTCCGATTGGCCGCACAAAAATAGTGGATCGAAAGGTACTACAATCGAAGAGCCAAAATCGAGGACTTAGTTATAAGAAAAGTCACCTTCAACACCCGAAATGCGAATGAAGGAAAACTGGATCCGAACTGGGAAGGATAGTACCAGGTTCTCGAAATCACCAGAAAAGGATTCTAAAAGCTCAGCATGATAAACGGCAAACAACTACTCAACAATTGGAATGTACCACTCCTAAAATGATACTACTGCTAAGGTACAACCCCTTCCATTTTCATTTATATTTTAAACTAACTCTTGCAGGTGTTCGACCAGAAAGAACTAGGGGTTCTTCGACACGAAGTATTTAGGTCTCACGCGTTATACTCTTTTTCCCTTAGACCGATTTTTTCCCAAATGTGTTTTCCGGCGAGGTTTTTAGTGAGGCAACCATTGATTGTGCTAACTTAGAACAATTCAACAATATCCGAGGCTTCTTTGCAATCAACCTTGAATACTGGGGGCATTGCCCTCGAATGTCAACTTTGTTGCGAAGAAATTACTTCATAGTAGCAGTGTTTCGATATGTAAAATTTGTAAGGGCCAAACGGTCAAACGAGCCATGCCCACGTAGGTTGCTCGAGCCCTGACACAAAACATATACGCATGTATAATCATATATAAAGAGAAGTATTTTTCCTTGCCGATATTTCTTGCTTTAGAAAAGTTTTCTACTTCACAATTGCATGCTCTCGAATTGTTATGGAAACAGGCTTAAAGGTCGATCATAACCAGAGTTTGAATAATTACCCCCACACTCAGGGATTCCCATCCGAAAGTAAACGAGATAAAATTATTAAAACTTCGAGATCATAAGACCTTTTAGGCAATCCTCGATTTTTATAGGCCACGACCACCCCACTCGGAACTGTTCGGGAAAGCTCAAAGTAAAACAAGAAGATAAGCCCAATGGGAAAATCCCGAGCTAAGAGACTACGGCCAAATTAACATGGTTCGAAGACGTCCGATTTTCGTAACAAAATAGGCTTTTGAATGTTTCATAAGCGATTAAAAAGGCTACCCCCGGAAAAATCATAAAGGGCTTCGATAATATCAAGCCTCGAAAACTCTAATGAGTACAAAATTGTTCAAACTCTCGAACAATCCCTTATTTCATGCTAAGGCATTACAAGTTTTGCATATACAAATGATAAAAAACTTTTTCAAGCCGAAAACGGGGAAAAGTCCATAAAAATCTTTTTATAAAGGCCAGATCGGCCTAATACAAAAAATACAAAGGCCTAAGAGCTGTTTTTACTTTGGGTTCGAGAGACCATCCTCGCTCAAAAGCCTAAGGGTTACCTTACTTCGAGTTCGAGCAAGCACTCGCTCAATCATAAAGCCTAAGGGCTATAATGGTTCGTTTCAATCAAATTGTTTAAACCCTGAATCTTAGAAAACAACTTCATAATTATGTCAAAAATCATTTACAAGGGCAGCATGGCCCGGCCAAAATTCTTTACAAATGGCCCCAAAGAAAAGGTAATTACAGAAGAAAAGAGCAAAAAATACTAAGTCCTATGGAGCTTGGTCTTCGTCGGAAGCGACATCCCCGTCCTCGAGATCTTTTTCTTCTTGCTCATCGAGTCATCCTCGGGGAAGGCCAACTTCCAAGCCTGGTGTTCTTCTGCTCGGACATTATCAACCTTGGCCGCGATATTGATATCTTGGGCTTGAGCATCTTCGATGGCCTCCCTCCGAGTTTGCCACTTCGTGTGATCGATCATGCTCTTGGCTTTGGTCTAGATGGCCTCAACATCAACTTTGAACTGGGCCACCTTTTCATCGGCCTGGATGCAGGCCTTGACCACCTCAGATTTAGCCTCCTTGAGTTTGTTGGTGGCCAAATCCAGCTGAGACTGGAGCTCCCTGATTTTCTCGGTTTCCACCGAGTTCTTCCCTTTTTCAGCTCAAAACTGAGTCTTAGCTGACTCCAACTGAGCCTGCACGACATCTTTCATAGCAACCAAGACGTCCATGTTTCCTTTAAAAACATTGGCCTCAGCCTGAACGTCATCCACTTGCTTGCTTAGTTGGTCGATTTGCTCGAGCCTCTGTCGGATCTGTAGAATTGGATCATTAGTTGTTATATCTAAATCAGCATCACTATCATGGAGCATTCGGAATACTTGTCTGTCCATGTCAGTATGCTCCTCCCAAGCTGGGACCAGATCGACCTGGAGTCTTTCATTGAGGAGCTAGTAAGTATCGTTCTTCTCTCTAAGGCTCCAAACTTTGGTCTTATGCTCCTCTCAGACTCTGATAAAGGTTTCATGGTGCAACACCGAAGCCTACACAAGACAAAGAAGAGGTGTTAAGAACAATCAACAAGTAAAAATAAAGTGTGAAATAGAGTCCGAAGGTTACCCGATTCAGTGCATGTTAGGCCTCGTTGAACAAGCAAGCGGCCCCCACGACATTCATCACCCCCTGGTCTTCTTTGGTCACCAGGCCCCTCAAATAGCTGGCAATTCTGATCGGGGGGAGAAAACCCGAGCATCCTGGGGGAAGGTCAACACAATGCCGTTTGCGATTGGGATTGGCACTTGGAGCTGGAAATTGATCTATCAGCGTCCAACATGGCGGAGACCCAGTTGCCCCCGGCGATGGTATCTTCCTCGGGACCGATAGATCACCAAAATCGGGGATCTCTTCGGAAGTATCTCCCTCGAGCCTGTCAAAGAAGCTATGGAGATCTACTTGTTGTCCCTCTAACATATTTGCCTCTTGGATCATGGCATCGGAAACCTGGGGAGAGTCTGAAATATCGACCACCCCAGGTTCGACCCCCAGAACCTCTTCCGATGCTTGGGGGATATTTCTTTGGGACTCTATTTTTCCCGTCTTCACCGGAGATGGAGTGACTTTTGGTTCCGGAACCTCGGCCGAAGTCCGTTTATTGATCGCCTTCGGTTCGGAGGACTTATGTACCAGAACCCGAGGGCGAGTCACCTGCCCGACATCTTCTTCTTCTTGCTCCTCATCTTCGGACTCTTCCATTAACCGACAGACCGATTCCATAGACACGGTAGTGACATTTTCCTTAGGCTTGCGAGTTTTATCGACGACCTCTTCTTTTCCGAGCCCAACGGATTCGAGGCCCTTTTTTCTTATTTTCTCCTTAACCGGATTTGGAGCTGGTGGTAAGGGAGGACTTCTTCATTATCATAAGGAGGCCTCATCGGGACATTCTTCCCAAGACCTGCGAAGAGAAGGAAAACAAGTTGGTTTAAGAAAGATTAAAAGGTTTAACAAGTAAGAAGCAAAAGCTTACCATGGTTACGAGCCTCCCATCGGCCTTTGGAAAGCTCCATCCAAGCCCGTTCGGAGTAGGGCCTCTGAGACACTAGAATATCGACCCAACTTTTTAATTTCAGGACCGGGTCTGCCATTTGGGCCACAGCTGCAATAACAAAATAAAAGTAATCAAAGATTTAAGGAAGTAAGGATGGAAAACAAGTACTCAAAGGAAAAACACTTACGATTAAAGTTCCACCTCTCTGGGAACGACATATCTTCGACAGGGATCAGGTCCGATGTCCTTATTCGAAAAAACCAGCCCATCCAACCTCGATCACGGGTCTCGTCAAGACTAGATAATGGGGCATTGCTAGCTCGACGTGAAATCTTAATTAGTCCTCGATAGATCCGGGGACTATAGAGACGCATTAGATGATCGAGGGTAAAGGAGTAACCCTCGATTTTGCTGGAAAGGAAGCATAGGAGGGCGACAACCCTCCAAAACGAAGGGTGAATATGGCCTAGGATAACATTGTACCTCTTGCAGAAAGAAATTATTACGGGGTCCATAGGGCTAAACGTAAAGGGGTAAGTGTAAACACTTAGATACCCCTCTACGTATGTGGTGATCGATTCCTCAGGAGAGGGAATGACCACGTCCTTGTTTACCCAGTAACACTCCTCTTTAACTTTGTTGAGGAGGCCCTAGGTGATGGTACATATGTACCTCAACATCGGTTCGCACAGGCCCTGTACCAAGGGGGTTTCCTCTATTTTGAAGTCGGCAACCGTTGGGCACCACTTCGGAACATATTCCTCAGGGTGGGAATCCACAGCGGCTGGATCCGGTGGAGCGAGATAAAGACAAAGTTTCTTTTTGCGGCATTGTTTAATAAGTCTTAGCCATTTGTGAAAAGTAGAAGGTGGAGGAACTGACTAAAATTCAAAAAAATTAGGCATGGGAAGTGAGAAACGATAATTCCTTGAGAGCAAAAGCAGAGAAGAAGATGGTTAAAGGTTTGAATGGAAAAAGAATCAAAGTTTTATAGGTTGAAGGCGACGGTTCAAAGCCGCTTAGTGGCCGACCAGCGCCTGGCAAGCATTTAATGCCTTGGTTAGTGAACCGACAGGACGTTTCGATGCTTATTTCAAGATCGATCTAGTCAATGATGTCGTTAGTCGAAAAGATGGAGCTCGAGAATTCATGTCATTTCTCATCATCTTATTTCTGAGAAACGAGGGGATTACCTTTATACGGTCAAAACCGGACTCGTCCAATTTTGTATGGTTAATCGAGACTAGGATGGCATGCCGAGGTTCGGTCCCGTGTTATATCGGATCGTGACATGAAGGCATTGTACCGAGCTCATAATTCGAGGACAAATTGATATCGAGACCACCCAGGATAGAGACCGAGCGGGATGGACATTGAATTAGACTGAAGAAAGCCTGTCTAATAACAAAAGGCCGAGATATTCGTGATCGGGCAAGGATCGTGGCAAAAATCTCGGCACGTATCAAATCATGAGATTAGTCAATCATGAGATTTTCTTCTGTATTTAGAATTGTGCCATGAGTAGAATTTCTCTACTATAGAAAGGGGAATTCCAATCATTTTGTAATCGTAACATTCACACATAAAAAAGCTATTTTACATTTTCTCTCTTAAGCATTTTTGTTATGCTGCTCAGTTCATATTTTTCAATTATACACTCAGTCGGTTGGAGGACGATCTAGCTCGAGGGCCAAGTTGCGCTTTATATTGGTACTTAGGGTCAATTATCCAGGGAGAGGGGGAGATCGACGGGGATGTTAAGCACCATATTAGGGTGGGGTGGATGAAATGGAGGTTAGCGTCTGGAGTCCTGTGTGACAAGAATGTTCCACCGAAACTCAAAGGTAAGTTCTATAGAGCGGTGGTTAGAGCGGGAATACTAGGCTGGATAAGATTAGGAATGAAGATATTCGGGAGAGGGTGGGCGTGGTTCCCGTGGATGACAAGATGCAGGAAACGCGACTTAGATTGTTCAGACACGTGCGGATGAGAAGCCTAGAGGCACCGGTTAGGAGGTGTAAGCGGTTGACTTTGGCAGGCACGAGAAGAGGAAGAGGGTGGCCTAAGAAGTATTGGGGCGAGGTGATTAGGCAGGGCATGGCGCGACTTCAGATTTCCGAGGACATGGCTCTTGATAGGAACATGTGGAGGTCGAGAACTAGGGTGGTATGCTAGGGGGTAGTCGAGAGTTCTCCCCTCTTTGTACCGGATAGTCTGATAGAGTTTTTAAAGTTTGTTAGCGGTCTATGTTGTGTTCACATTGTTGTTTTGCATAGTTTTGTGTTATTTTCCTTTCACTTATTCGTTATTGTTATTTTCTTTCTGGCATCTTTTGTTGTTATATGCTTTTTCTTTTGTTTCTTTTCTGAGATTATTGTCTCTCCTGTTGAGCCGAGAGTCTCCCAGAAACAGCCTCCCTACCCTTTTCGGGGTAGGGGTAAGGTCTGCGTGCACTCAACTCTTCCCGGACCCCATTAGTGAGATTTTACTGGGTATGTTGTTGTTGTTGTTTTTTTATTTTACAGTTAATTCTAACATCAATTCTCATATTTCTCAATTTGTGCCAAGTGAAATCATGTATCCTTAAAACCTCTTATAAATTTGATTGTTATCCGATTTTAAGGGTAAACAAGCACTCTATACTACCCCATGTAGTTGTGCTTGATCGTTAGTACACATTTGCGGAAATTAGGAAGCCCATGTATTTGTCAAAGGAACTGCTAGATTGGATGTGGAGGTTGGCAGAGCGAGCTATGACCTGATCAAATTTGCAATTGGAAGAGAAGATGCTCTGGACTTTAACAAGTTTATTTTTGCCAGAAACTTCATTGAAGGAGTTAAGAATATGAATGACGGTGCTACAATTTTTGCATTAGCTTTGAAGAAAAGAGTTAAATCATCAGCAAAGAAAAGATGAGAGATCTTAGGACCAACCCTGCGATGCTAATTGGAAACTATTCCTTGGCATCAACAGTTTCCATGCAAAGGATAAAAAGATAAGGAGAGATAGGGTTTCCTTAACTAATACCTCCGGTATGCCTTAATGAATCAGTCTGTTCTCCATTAATCAGAATGGAGATAAAAGATGAGCTGACACAAGACATAATGAGCTTGATGAGGGTAGTAGAAAAATTGAAAGCATGAAGGGTGTATCTAATGAAAGACCACTCTAGCCCGTCAAAGACTTTTCTAAGTCAATTTTCAGGATCATGTTGTTATTTTTGCGTTTCATCTTTTTGAAGTTTGTAATGTATTCCTGGACAATGATAACATTGATAGAAGCTCACCTTATTCTCCTCAAATATCAATGTGCTGAGAAGAGTAATAAGTATAATAAGCTAAATAGGATTTAAAAGTTCTTTGAAAATATTTAAACGTGAAGCGAGCATTAAATACAAAAGGATAATTTTGTATTTGTTCGTAAAATTTGATCAGTTTTTGAAAAAAAAAATTGAAATAAATTTTTAAGTTTTCAAATACTGGTTTAGAGTAGTTTTTGAGTGAAATTTTTTCTTCCACTCACAAAACTTCAATCTTTTTTGAGATATTATTACTTTTAGCCCACGCCAGAAACTACTACACGGTAGTCGAAAGAGTATAAAATTTGAATAATTTTAGTATATAACATACATAATATATATATCATTTTTTGGGCTAAAAATAAGAGCGGCTATACAACGTCATTTTTCCATCTTTCTTTTTTCAAATAAAATGCATGTCCAAACATAACAACTATCAAAAACTATTTTTCAACACAAATTCAAAAACTTGTTTTGTAAGTTTCAACCAAATCTATGTTCAAACACTAGCTAAATAAATAAGATGTTTCAATTATAAAAGACATTAACTTTTCGCATTTTGTACATGAAAGCTATGTTTATAATACGTATGGATGTTTCATTTTTTTATTTGAACAATTTTTATTTTTCACTTCAATTGATAACAATTTGCTCAGGTACGGATAAGTCAATGGACTTCAAATCCAAAAGTCAAATGTAGGATTTCTGTTACACAGGGTTTTAAATATTTAATTTGAATTACAATGTGGCCGTTAATAAAGCGAGATTTTTACGATATGAGGGGTTTAAGTGCATAATTTTGAAATACAAAGAATACTTCTCTAACCCGAAGCCAAGAAAAGCGCTGAAGAGGTCCACACCCTAGCTAATTAACCTTTTTATCTGCAGCAAAAATATAATGAACCCAAATGGAGGAGTTCTGAATTAAGGATTTCCTCTAGCACCAGAAAGTAAAAAGAATTCACACTTGCTCTCCAGTGGAAAACTACAATCACATACAAATGACTAACAAGAATATGGTCATTGGAACAACCTCCAATGCCTTCTGCTATTTATCTCCCTAACAATCAATTAAACTTTACAATGATTATGTTATTAGAAACATATTTCCTTCTTACAAAATAATTCAAACCAAACAAAAAAAGGAATTGTTGATTACCAAATAGGCCCCCATGAACTGAATTGCACCAAGAATACTCACATTATGGCGCAGTTGCACTTGGATTCAAGTTTTGGAGGATTCAAGCTATCACCTTTAATAGGAGCTCCCACAATGCGAGTTGTGGATTTGACGGTTTTCTCATCACTCTCGGTGTTGCTGTCATTTCGAGGAGATTTTGTGTCTGTATCCATCTTCTGCCTATCCTTTAGTGAGGACTTAGAAATACGTCTACCAGAGGTTCTACCCCGCGGATCCCTTCTATCTGAATTTGCTTTGCCCACTATAGTCACTGTGGGCCGCGAATCTTCAAACATAACTGAATTCTCTTTTTCAATAGCTATGTTTGCAGCTCGATATGCAAGGTCATGTACAATGGAGCTACAAAACAGTATTGTGTCAGTAGCTTCTTCTAGTGTCAAGCTTCTCGCCTTGTTTCCTCCTTGCCCCTCCAGCGTAACAGTTGATTCTTCTGTCAAAAGAGATGGATCTTCAGACACAAAAGAGTAAACTGGTGGATATACACTTTAAACTTTCCGTAACGGGATTAAAGGATTGTAAACTTGATTCCCTAAGTCATTTGGTTCAACAGTTAATATAGCAACCCAAGAGGGAAAGCTTAACAAGAAAAGCAATTTACAATGCAAGAAACATGCATACCGAGAATGCTGTCTTTGTGATCCATGGACTCAGATTTTTCAACAGTCGCTACAATTTCATTGCCATCACCAGACACCGCATGCAAGGACTGCTCATTCAATTCATCTATGCTGCTCTCCGAGTGAAAGGAGCAAATATCAGATTGTGAATCAGGAGAACCCACGTGACCATACTCAATTTCCAGCTCAGATATTGCATCTAGTGAGCTCTGATTCAAAGAAGCCGCAACCTCCACTTTGTCAACGGAAGAATCTGAAACATCTTCCTCAATAGGACGAGTTTCAGAAATCAAACCACAAGGTTCCACGTTCACAGAATTGTCTGAGTTGTTTGCCAAGTTTTCACCATTCGTAGATGAAGTGGACTCGTCAAAATTTGCAATTGACGGCACAGATCCTGTGTGATCCACTGATTTAGAGGAAATTCTACAATTATCATCACTGGCAACATCAGTGCAAAAGTTGTTCACTTTTGTATATTCCCCATGCAGCAGTTGTTCTTCTCGATCAACATTCTTTTGCAAGTGGGCAGAAGCAGATGTTTCAGAGAACTCTTCAAGGGAACTTGTTGTGATGCTTAAAGTTTGGACTGCATGACTTGAAGTTCCAGACAAGGATGAGTTGGAGCTTTGGAGCTTTCTATCACCCTGATTCCTATAATTTTCCAAGTCAAGTTTCCTTCCACTTAATTGCCGCTGGAAGCGAGTCTCTGTCTGGCCAGTGGAACCCAAGTCAATGGATGATGAAGCGGATGCACTGCCGTACCCAGTGGAGCTTCTCAAGCTGTTCACTGTGTCTCTTACATATGATAAATCATCATAATTTATATTAGTGGCATAAAGTGTTCTGTTTTGAACAATGTTTCCTTTCCCACTACTTGATCTATTTAGCAGCACTGAAATACCTGCACCTTCTGGAGTTTCAGCAATCAGATCAGGCTCAGAGCTAATGTTAGCATTGGGTGATTGAGCCATTGCTTGGCGGTTGGCAAGAGCTTGCACACCTTCATCTACATGCGGATTCATAAAAGACTTCTCACCCGCATCAGGACTCAATCTAGTATGACAATCCCCTAATATATTCTTGCCAGTTGCTTCTGAGGAATTATGTGAATCACCAGCTGGCACAAAACCATCAACTAGTCTGTCTTCTAGGATTGTTGTCAAAGTTTCAGGAGAACTCTCACCAAGCAATTGTACTTCTGAACTTCTGCAATCTGGACAAAGCTTTAGATCTCCATCAATTGTTTCAGTGTCATAGTACCACTGACCACATCTACAACACTGTACCGCATCTTCTAGAGCATTCATATGTGTCACATTGACATTCAAGTTCAAGACTTCCAAGTCTGCCGTGATTTCCACAGCTTTATCATGTGGACTGTCAATTCCATAGCCAACAAGTTGAGAATCAACCATCAGGTCACCATCAAGTTCACCAAGCGGACTGCAAGATGCCCGATCATATATTTGCTTCCCAAGAGCTTCATTCGTAGCATCAGCCTTATCAAGGACAAAAACTTCCTCCTGTAAATCAGCATATGTTGTCTTTACTTGACCATTACCTATATCCTCCTGGTTTTGCTCACTTCCTTCAGTGTCATGTAGTGCAGTCGTAGCTTGATCAGAGCTAGCATTACTGCTAGTTGTGATAGAAGAGTTTCTGGAAATCATAGAACGATGTGCGGCGCTAGCTTTGCCCGCGTAGAAGGTTGAACTAGGGACGCTTGACATGAGAGGCCTGAACATATTCTGGGGAGCTTTCCTTTGATCCTACAATGGGGTTGTGCAGGGATGGACTTCAGAAAACATATTTTCTCAAGAAATTCAACGAGAAAGCTAGACATTCTCCCATGCCGTCACTATTTAGCTGCAACTGAGATTTTGTTTGTGCTTAATCAGTAAAACTAGGTGCTGAGTTCCCCGCTATAATTTGCTTATTAAGTCCCATGCTTTTAGTGTTAGTGCAACAGTGCTAGTAAACAGGGCTGCAGATATCTTTAATTTGCTTATTGAGACACTCATGTGGTTACTTCCCAAAAAAATCTTACAAAAAATGCCAGTGAAGGAAATCACAAAGTAACTTGGTAAGCGGGAAGAACAAGCAGGAGCAAAAGGTTAATTGATGGCACTTGTCAAATATTCTTAGTCCTCTCTTAAGTGGTGGTGTTGGCTTTTGTTTGATTGGGTAACAAAAACCACCTAACTCATGTATTCAGTCTTAGTCGTGCTCAACTTGAAGCCTTTGGTCTCCAGGATTTGTTTCCAAACCTCCAGCCTAGCGTTGACACCGCCTCACGTCTCGTCAATCAACACGATGTCATTAGGGAGGTATAAGGAGAGGTAGAGGGAGGCCAAAGAAGTATTGACAAGAGGTGATTAGGCAGGACATGAAGCTTCTTCAACTTACTGAGGACATGACCCTGGATAGGAAGTTGTGGAGGTCGAGAATTAGGGTGAAAATTTAGTAGGTAGTAGAGCTTTATGTCTGTCCTTGCTGGTAGTTTTAGGCCTCATATGTTTTTATTAAGATTAAGACGTCTGAATCTGAATACATATATGAATATTAATGTGTATTAAGATTAAAACGTTTGAATCTAAATACACATCTGAATATTAAGATGTTATATTAAGATCTGAATACTGAATAATTAAGACTGTTTGTTTTCTCTACATCTGTACGTGTAAAACTTGTCTTTATTTTAAAATCAATAAGTATAAATTCAAATTAAATAGTACTAATTAAGCTAATACTATATTAATAAAATATTTTTTTAAAATTATATGGTGGTTGGTGGTGATGATGGCTAGCAATGGTAATTGTGGGTGCAGAGTGGGTGGTGGTTGGTGTTGGTGTTGGTTGATGGTTGTGATTATGAGCAGTAGATGATGGATGATAGTAATAGTAATCGATGGTTGTGACTGATACCAATGATGAGTCATATATAGTGGTGGTTTTAGTAATAGTGGTTGGTGGTGATGGTTGAAAATGATGGCTGGTGGTAGTGACAACTGACATTCGTGCTTCGTAGCGGTGGTGGGGTTATGGTTGAGGATGGTGGTAATGAGTGGTGGGTAATGGTTGATGGTAGTGTATAATGGTGGGGGAAGCGACAACAGTGGTGATGATGAATAGTGGTGGAAGTGTAGGAGTAATAGTGAAATATCAATTTTATATAAATTCTTGAATGTATAACATCTTAATCATACTAAGATTCTGTTATATATATCTTAATGATTAAGATCTATTCAGACCCATTAAGTCGTCGTAAAATTGAAAAAACTGGTTAAGATCTTAATGATTAAGATTCAGATAAAAAAAAATAAACGCACTTAACAACTGAGATCCTTATTAAGATTCAGATCTCCATTAAGTGCAAATAAATTAGGCCTTAGTATTACTCTTATTTAGTCTTATTCTTGGTTGTCTCGATCTATCTGATGTGCTTCTGCTTTGCTTCTGTTACGATCTTCTTGTTGTTGAACTGCTTTTTCCATGTCTTTTTAATTACTTTATATCCTTTGCTTTGTTGTTGCGGCTATGTTGACCCGGGGGTCTATCGGAAACATCCTCTTACCTACAAAAGGTAGAGGTAAGGTTTTTGCACATACTACCCTCCCCAGACCGCACTAGTGGTATTCCACTGGGTTTGTTGTCGTCGTCGTTGTTGCTGTGACTTATTTACTACCTTGGTGTAAAAAGACTGCATACGCATTACCCATACTTGTACTGCTTAATATAACAACCAAAACCAATAATTACTACACTAGTTAATTAAGCTTGTTTTTAAGTCCTAAAGGAAAATTTTAAAGAAATTTTTAGTTGTATTGTGGTCCAAAATCGTGGAATTAATCAGATTGTAAAGAAGCTACAATGCTTGTGATTACAGTTAAACAAATATAATGTCTCATATCAGGTGTATAACAAAAACAACAACAACAAACATAGTTCCACCAGTGAGGTTTGGAGAGGGTAATGCCCTTACACCTACCTATACATGAGTCCGTACACAGTCTACACCTCACCTTTCTCATGCAAGGTGCATACAACAAGTATACTGCCCTTTTTAACTGTTACTCTTCCATTCTATGTTATATGACTATTATCTCAAGTAAACTATAGCAACAAACTTTATATATGATTTTAGATATGATGGTGAGCACTCTAATATCAACCCATACCTGAGTTTGAACCTAGAAAAGAGATAATGTAGCGCATCAATCTTTCTTACCATGCTTAGATCCACTAGCCCCATTAGGAAAACATAACAAAAAATAAATGTAACAGACACAGTTCTTCAGTTTCTGGAGAACTTTGACAAAATATTTGTTGATAAATAATTTTAAGAAACTATTGTTAGTTGGACTAGTTAATTCTAAAATTAAACTAAACAAATAAAAAGGTTAGAATTAGAAAAACAAGTAAGTCTATTTTCAGTATGTAGTTGTTTTAAAATTTCTCAAAAGTTAATTAAGTTCCCAACTTGGCAACTTCCACTCACTTAATAATGATGAGGCTTTCAGAATTTTAATGCAAAGGAAATAAAAAGAGAGTACAATAAAAATAAGTTTGCCTCCCAACTACCTACCAACATAATAAAAAATATTAAAAAAAAGTTTGTTTCTTGATAACGTTCTTTTCAAGGAAAATTGCTTATTGGAATTCAATAAAAGAATACCATATTTACTACTCTTCCTTTCCCCTTCAAAGAGAGTCATTTAGTATAATAAATTGTAAAATGAAAATGCAATTGCATGCATACAAAAGATCCTTTGTAATCAAAACAAGAAAGGAAAAACCATAATTTTCTCCATTTTTTTATCCCAAGGCCAGTATGTTGCTATTCAATCTTTTATGCTTTATGGGAAAATCATAAGATAAGGAAGAGAAATCTGGGAAAATATTTCAGTAAAGGGTTTAAAGGACGACCAAGCTTTGTTGGTAGAATAACCAATTAGCCAACTAGACAGACACCTTAGTCTTCTGTAATTCCAGATCCTAGACGTCAAACTAGACGTCAAATTTTCTCAGCAGATTTAGAAAATTTGAAAATACCATGGAGAAGAATACAGATTCAGAAAGTACCGATTAGAAAAAAGAAAAAAAAATTTGGGAGGTATTAGTGTGTGTATCTGTCTTTACATTGTAATTTAAGAATATTGCCAGGGCAGCTTCCTTATTAAAATGTAGTACATCACGGAGAGATCCTTATGCATGGTTTTCAAGTGTAATGAAAATGTTAAAGCTGTTAAAGAAGTTTTTAGGCATAAATAAACAAAAAACTGTAACTTCCAGCACCATCACATACTTCCTAAAATGTCAATATTTGTTTAAGCTTTCTACTTGCATTTTTGACAACTAGTCCCAAGCATTGAAAAGATCCAGCCTAACGTATACATGTCAGCTGGTGACCCCACCCAAACTCCTTTTTAGCACAACTTGAGCATAATTCCATTTTCCAATCAACTGTCCATGTTATTGACATCTTTATGAGAAAGCGATATAGAACATTAATGCCAAGTTCATATTAGTGTTTCACATATTCGAGTAACTAAAAGGAATGGCAAGATTAAAAAGAAAGTAATATACCATTTGACGGATTGCCATGTCAAAGGATCTCTTTGGAGCAGAACTTGAGGACACTACTCTTGTTGGCTTTTTTGAAAGGCCAAGAGCTTTCTTACTTTGAAAGCCACTGATACTTCTTGGACCTGAGCGATCTGAACTGCTCACAGGAATGGATTGTAGAGAATCTATGTCGTCATCACCAGACGATGCAACTGAACCTTTACTGTGAGAGCTAAAATGGTCACGCTCATGACTATGCGATGAACTAACACTTCGAGTAGCAGTCGGGGACATTGATTGTCTTCCAGACCTTGTTCCGCTTCTGGATGCAGGAGAGGACCCTCTCACATAGGAAGCAGGGCGATCACCCAGTGAAGTACGAAGATTAGGAGGTGCCTCCAAAGAAAATCCTGGAATATTTGACTGCCACGCCCTAGTCTTTGGTGATGCCGAGTTCCCTCTACCTGTCTTGACAGGTGAGGTGCCCCTCACTCGCGATGGAGCTGCAGTGCCGCTAGAGCCTGTGCTCATCCTCCGGGGAGTTGGTGTAGAGGACCTTGGAGGAGGTGTTGAGAGTTTATTAGGTGAGGGAGACAGTTTCCTTGTTGGAGTAGAATGCCGCAAATTAGGTGGTGGACTTGAATGAGGAGCTGAAGATGGTCTCCCTCTTGATTGATTGGCAGTATAGCTAGACCTAGGAGATGGGCTAAGGCGATTTGGACTGGCGCTACCTCTACTACTTCTGTAACTCTTGTCCATCTGTCATTCAATCCATATTAAAGTTATTAAATTGATGTATTAGCATTAAAACAGGAGCTCCATGCATTTGATATAGTTAGGTAGCATTTGGTATGTTTTTTGACTATAGTTATTAATACAGTTCCCAAAAAGGGAAAGGAAAACAGTCACAGAACTAAAATAAAATGCTCACCGTTGACGATCTAGAGATTGAAATGGGTTGACTTCTAGGTCGGCCCCTCTGCTCAAGATTAGTCGGGCGTGTCTCATGACTCTCGTCATCCAAAGAAGGAAAAAGAGGAGTGTCCGGAGGGGTCAATAACCTTTCATCAATAACTCAGCATATTAGACATGCTATATTGAAGAACTTACACCAGCTAACAAGCATGCTAAAAGAAATAAATAGTTATGTCTCTGATGAAAAAGAGAATGCATTTCATCTTTCTAAACTTTTACTATAGGGAGATTGAACAAAGCCTACTCTTTCTGGCTCCAAAGCTTTGGGCTTGTAAACAAACAGAAGTTTAATAAAAAACATTGATAGCAAGTTTGGACAAACATGTAGCTATTGGACAAACTATGGATTTGAGTTCATTTTCAACATCTGCACAATCTGACAGAACCGGGGAGAAAAGAGTAAATACATGAAAGATAAACATAACCAACCAGTCATAGTCATTCTTATCACCCTCCACATTAAGCAGGTCACTACTCTCTCCTCGAGCTGGAATTGATACTCCAAGCTTATAATCCGAAAAATACCTCAATTTAGTTGCTGCCAACAACAACAAGCAATCTAGTCAGACAAATTAAAGCAAGAACAACTTTCTGTGCTTCACAGCAAAATAAAGCTCGGAAATGTAAACCAGAAATTATTGCAAACATCTTACAAAATAAGTCGTCCAAGTCATCATTTGATTGAAGCAAGAAGTTATCTCTTTCTCTGGTTTGCACCTCATTAAACAGGGCAAGATCATCATCCTTCTCCCTCAAATGAATCCCACTTTCAAGACTGCGGCCTCTCTTGTGATTTTCTGCCCTGAGCTCCCTTCCAGGTGAGCATCTCATAGCCGGTGAAGGAGGCATCACAGTGTCCGCTTCAGCTTTACTCAATCAGTCAAACTCCCCCCCAGGAGTCCAACACTAAAATAGCATATCATGTTCCCCATAAACAAAAATCGCGCAGAGACTTTCAACCCACTTTAACTAAAACCTCTCAGCTTTCACTTGGGAATCAAAAAGCTAACTCAAGTTTACACGTAAATCTCAAAGTGGGAACTCAAATTACTCCAAACTACCTCTGCTACGTGCAATTCACACACAGACAAAAGTCCTTGCCACATTGCACTTCAGTGTCTGAAACTAGCTAAAATAACCTCAATTCCAAACACCATAATCTAAGGCCAAATCTGAATCTTTAGCCACTAAGTCAACTCTATAACAAAATCTTGGCAACAAAACCACAGTTCAACTCCAAGTGATCAATAAGTATAAGCGTGGATACTACAAAATCAAACAGGAATTTCCCCAGAAATGCACAATTATCAACTAGTATCCTCAAGAAACCTAACCCAATCACTAATTACACAAAAGCAAGTCAAATAACAGTTCCCCTTGAGCTTATAACCTCATCAAAACTGGAATTAGCATAAATAGAAAAAACCACTCAAACCCCACTACTCCAAAAGCTTAGCTTGACACCATAAGCTTGAAACTTGAAGAAAAATCTGAGCTTGAAAGAAGAAAAGATCAAGAATCAGCAGAAACTCAAAGCTGGATCTGCAAGAAATTGTACAGATCAGCAAAATGCAAAGATGGGTTGTGAAATAAAACAAAAGTAAACCCAAGAAAGCATTTTTCCTTAAAATGCAGATGAGTGTGTTGTGGATCAAAATAGAAGTAAACCCTAAGCAACCATTTTTTCCAATAGAAAATGAACACCCAAAAGAGTACCAGAAATGAAATTGCAGCAGCAGCAGAAGCAATTGATAAACGATGATGAAGATGATTCTTGAGCAGTGGAATAGGCTTTTGGCTTTAGGGTTGAATAGTAATTTGCTGTTCTGCTTCTTTCCTTCTCAGCAACAGCAAGCTTTCCCCTTTTTTTTCTCTCTCTTTCTTTCTGCTATCTGATAGTTTCACTTTCTTTTTCCTTCTTTTTTTTTTAAAATTTGGATAATTACAGTTAGATAAGAGAATATTAGCAGCTAAACAGAGTTTGTTTGTGATGTTTGAGGTTAGTGTGAGCGGAGTTACAAAGTTTTCATGTTCATGAAAAGGTATCTAAAGCTTTTTTCTTTTTTTTTGGTAGTTTAACATCAAAAGCTTAACATCACAAGTCACACGTGAGTTTGTGTATGTGTTTTTACTACTACTCCAAAGTACAATTCCCTAGGCTGTGGATCACTAGTCTTCAGATCCTAATAATATCTATGCTTTTCACTCAGAATTACTGTACTAGTTTATCTATCTACTCAGTTGTTGCTTTGTATTTCACGTTATAAGGGTTTTTAAGTTTTGATTGGCTTTTAAATACTTTTTAATTTTTGTAGTGTGTGACAATAATAAAAAATGCTTAAAAGTACTTATTTTTAGGTATAAAAAGTACAAAAATAAGACAAAAGTTGGATATTATCCACATATTCATTGAATTTAAAGTACAATAATTAATGTCTAATTTACTACTCCCTCTAGTGCACTTTAAGTAATTTTTTACCTTTTAGCATTAATTAACAACGAAATTGATCATATTAATCTTAATTTGCTCATTGAAATATAACAACCTACTTTTAGATTCTTTACTCTAAGGACAACTTTGGAAAGAAAAAATTAATTCCTTCTTAATATTTGGAAGAATCAAATATTATGGATCGCATAAAAAAAAAAGATCAAAAAATCACTTCAAGTGGACCGGAGGGAGTATGTGAATTTATATATCAATTTTTCAAAAACAAAATTTACATATTTATAAGTTTCAAAATACAAAACAAAATTAAAATTCAAAATCAACAGAATAAAATCGTTTCACTCCGTAAATATAATACTTAAGTCATTTTTTTGTGAGTAGACTGTTATCCTTCAACTGTTTAGCTTTATTTACACGCTCTTTGTTGAAGTTCAAAATATTTGGTGAATTAATGCAGATAAGATTTATTAATATTCGACAAACTTAGAAGTTCCCTTTGAGTGACTTTTACTTTATAGTGTGATTTTTTTTTGCCTCGAACTCGAATTGTCATACATTCCATTATCCATATACTGTTGACGAGTATTTATTCTGTTTCCTAATATAGTTCTTGCATAGAATTGACGTATTAAATAATATATTCATAATTATGATCCGTATTCACATTTTAATCATTAATATAAAAATCGAATATTGCATAAGGTATGGACGATATTGCTGTCATTTTTCATGTCATGTGCAAAAAAAAAAGAAAGATATATAATTGTAAAAACACGTTCTTTATGAAGTTATACTCCTAGTTTACATGGGACCTAAAAAAAAATATTTTATGCGATTTCCAACTTTAGATAATCATTTGGTTAAAGACACTTGCTAAAATGTCGAAAGTGTAATTCTCACTTGACTTTTTAAGGATAATCAGATTTCGGCCAAAAGTCGTATATTAGTACTTGTAAATGCATGTGATGCAAATCAAAATTTTTGTGAAATTTCTTATATTCTCATGCTTTAAAAACAGAATAATAATCTACTTAGAAAATATCTCAATAGTATAACATTACATCCAAAAACAATGAGATAAAATACCTTATTAACTATGGGAATAATAAACCTACGAAAGTAATAGTTGTCAATGACAAGAATAGACAAATCATTGTGTGCCTTTAATTTGTCCCTATTCATTTATTTTGATTTCATATTATATTATTGTAGATAATAGAATTCGTATCAAGAAAATAATTGGGACAGAAAAATATTGCAACAATCTTAGTATTTTATATCAAATATTATGATTGTTACAATCTCTATGAATCCTCTGATTCTTCTTTCTTATAGTAATAATTCAAGGGCCTTTAAACTTGATCTTGTAGTTAGGGATGGCAGCGGGACAAGGCGGGGCGAGGCAGTATGGGTGTTGGGCGACACTACAACATTTTGCATCTACAACTATGAATATAAATCTTACGTAATAGCCATAAAAATTAGAGTTTCGTGGCTATTCACAAATTGGTGAAATTTCTTAGCTACAAATTACATTGGCAAAGATAATACCTCATTTTTGGTATAGTTAATTTATGTTATGGCAAGAACGGCCTAAACAGGTACAAATTTATTTCTACACTAAATTTTGTAGCTAATTATTAGTTTTCGCCACATGTTTGAACTATAGTGTAACAACCCGACTGATCGTTATGAGCAATTGTGTCTGATTTGGCAGTTTGAGGTCGCGAGTAGCTTTACACAGTGTATTAGACTTGCGTGCATCATAGGTTCGGGTTTTTGAGAAGTTCGGAAGGGATTTTTAGAAGTGACTTACAATTTGAGAAGCTTGAGTTGAAAAAATTGACCAAGATTTGAATTTTGAGTAGTTGACCTCGGATCGGAGTTTCGACGGTTCCGGTAGGTCCGGATAATGATTTTGGACTTGGGCATATGCCCGAAATTTCATTTGGATATTTCAAAAAGGTTTCGGCGTCATTTGGCGGAAGTTGGCAATTTAAAGGTTTAGAATCTTCCTAAGTTTAATCATAGTTTGAGTTTAAGGCTATCGGGTCCGGATTGTGCTTTTGAAATTTGGAATAGGTATGTTTCGTCAATTGAAGCTTGCCTGCAAAATTTGGTATCGTCTGACGTTGATTTGATGTGGTTCGTACGCTTGGTTGCAATTCTAGAAGTTCTTAAAGTTCATGGTAATTTTCATGCGTTTTGGCATCCGATTCGTGGTTCTAGAGGTTATTTTGGTGTTCTAATCGCGTGAGCGAGTTCGTGTTATATTTTTAGACTTGTGAGAGTGTTTGGTTTAGATCCTCGAGGGTTCAGATTAGTTTTGAACGCGTATTAGAGTGTTTGAAAGAAGGTTCAGTTGTGTTGGTGTTCCTGTTCTCGCATTTGCGATGACCGCATTTGCGAGGTCATTCTTGCATTTGCGAAGATGGGCTTGGGCAGGGGAGTTCGCATTTGCGAACCACTTCATCACATTTGCAATTGCAGCTCCGTATTTGCGATATAATCTGTCGCTTTTGCAAACATCTCAGAGCTCGCATTTGCGACCTGAACAAAGCTGGCCAGCCTTCGCATTTGTGATACTTTTGTCGCATTTGTGATCCTGATGTCGCAAAATGCGACATCTGAGGCTGGTACTAAGATTCTCATTGCGGGACTTAGCTTTATTTTATCACATTTTGAACCCTAGGTTCGAGAGCGGGCGATTTTGAGAGAAGATTTTTATACCAAATTATTAGGTAAGTGCCTTTAATCAATTTCAACTATATTTTGTGATTATATCTTAGATTTAACATCAAATTCATGAGAGTTTAAAGGAAAACTTGTAAAAAATTTCAAAATGTAAAATCATAATTTAAAGAACGAATTGCTATCGGAACTTGATAATTTTTGTGTGATTGAACTCGTATTGGAATGAGTGTTCGGGTTTTGTAAATTTTATCGGGTTCTGAGATGCGGGCTCGGGGAGTTGACTTTTGTTGATTTTTTGCAGATTGTATAAGTATCGTACCTTTGCTAATTGAAATTATTTTCTCTTGCATTGTTTGATGTATATAAGTCATTTTTGGCTAGATTGAACCGAGTGTTGATGAATTCGTAAAGGAAAAGCTAAATTGAGTATTGAATTGGCTGAATTGAGGTAACTATCTTGTCTAACTTTATGTGGGGAAACCACCCCTCAGGAATTGAGTCAATTATGCTATCTTGATATGTGAAAGTCGTGTACGGAAGGTGACGAGTGGATACATAATTTATATGTGGTATTGACCGGTTAGATTGCCTAGTCTCTTTCCATGCTTTTGAGTAAATTGTCATAAAATGTGGTATCTCTTTGTTAGACTACTCTCACATGATGTTGTTAGTCCTTGTTTGCCTCTTATTTGTTATTTGGCCTCTATATGCCTTTGTTGTTGTCATTACCTTTATTATTATATAGTTACCACTTAACTGTTAAGTTATTCTATGATTACGTGCTTATACGCGTCCAAGTTGTTGTGAATACTTGTGTAGTTATCACGTGCCTTACACGTCTTGTTTCCTTGTAAAGGTTATTGTATTCCTTTGATTGTTACATGGTTCCCTTGTTGTCGTGTACTCATACTTATTGTTGTAGAATTTCTTGTAATTGAGTTGTTGAATTGTTGTTGATTGATTTATATTATTATATGGTGGGATCAGGTTGCCCGCTGCAACAGGAGGAATAAGGGTGATATATATATATATATATATATATATATATATTGAGGAGTAATAAGGGTTAATTGCTATTATACGGTTGGATCGGGTTGCACACCGCAACAAGAGGAATAAGGGTGGTATATATATTGAGGAGGACTAAGGGTGAACTGCTATTATACAGTGGGATCGGGTTGCATGCCGCAACATGAGTAATAAGGGTGGATAGATATGGTGTAATAAGGGTGAATTATCTTATTGATATTGATATTGGTGGGATCGGGTTGCGCGCCGCAATATATATATTATTTACTGTTGTTGTTATTGTTACGGAGGAATAAGGGAGGATTTTGTGTTGTCTGGTGGGATCGGGATGTGCGTCGCATCAGTTTATGTGTTTCATGTATTTTTCTCTAACTGTGTAAGTTATTCAGTAGTTTTACATTTCACTTAAGGATTGGTTATAGTTGGATACTGATAAGACACTTGAGTTGTGTATTTATTTCTGCAAATTACCGATTTTCAAAGTGAAATTACTATGTTGAGTCATTACCTCCTGCCCTGCAGAGTCGTTAGTAAGATAGTATTTTAAAAATGAAAGAACTAATATCATGTTACCTTGTGTGACTTTAAGTTAGAACCCGTTGTTTATTTTGATAATTACCATTTTCTACTGGTTGTCATATCTTACTTCAACTGATTTCTCTACTTAATCTTCTCAACCTGTCTGGGATTTTATTTTACCTACAAAGGAATTGTTATTATGTTTTTAACCTAATAAACTCTATATTAATTCAATAGCTTATCCGGTGTCTTATTTGATTTGGAAATGTTGTTTTCTTCACTCAAATGGTTTCTAAAATAAACTCATCTTTCTCACTGATTTCTTTACTTGGCCTAGAAACTGTATTATTACCTTACGGTATATGAATGGAATCTCTTGAACACCTTAATTAGCATGTGACACGGATATGATGTACCGAGTAGCACGTTGAATATGTCATGCAAAGTGAAATGAAAATGTGTGGGCAGCAGGTGCCATGTGTGCTAAAGGTTTGGAAATTATGATTATTGTTAGGAGATTACGAGGATTGAGATTGTTGAAATGTGTATATTAGAAATGATTCGATTGGTTGAGTTAACATTGCTTTCTTTACTTGAACTCATTTATGCTTCATCCGGACCCCAACTATGTTGTTGATTAATTACTTGGACGATTCTTGCCGCCATTCGTGTTTTCCTCTTATTGTTACTACTGTTTGCAACTTGATATCCTTATGCTATCGATATTACTCTAACAGTCCTTTTTTGTTAGACTTGAGTCATATCCTGCAGGTTATATATGTTCGGCAGTGTCTCGACCTGGCCTGATCACTACTCTACCGAGGTTAGGCTTGATACTTACTGAGTTCCATCGTGGTGTACTCATACTACACTCCTGCACATCTTTTTGTGCAGAACCAGATACTTCGGACCGGGTCGGTTTTGATACTTACGCTCGGTGTGGCTGGAGACTTCAAGGTGTACCTGTTGGACGTTCGCAGGCTTTGAAGTCACTTTCTGTTGTATTTATTTCCATTGTTTCATTTATTTTATGTATAACTACAACTAGAAAGGCTTATGACTTTGTACTACCGGTTTTGGGAATTGTAAATTTATAGAAAATTCAATTAGTTGTTGGACGCTATTTAATTATTGTTATTCAGTATATGTTAGGCTTACCTAGTCCCTAAGACTAGGTGCCATCACGATACCCAACATAGGAGAATTTGGGTCGTGACAAGTTGGTATCAGAGCTCTAGGTTCATAGGTGTTACGAGTCATAAGCAGGTTTAGTAGAGTCTTGCGAATCGGTACAGAGACATCTGTACTTATCTTCGAGAGGCTACAAAAACTATTAAGAAATTTCACCTCTTTCATTCCTTATCGTGCGACATTGATTCAGCTCGAAGCATATATCTATGTCCCCTTTTTGCATCCACTCGTGTATCATATTGCGCACTTGATATCAGTTATGCGCCAACTGTTCGTGATGTAATGGATGGACTATGAGGGAGCCAGGGATGCTCAAACATTGTCTCAACGTGTCGCCCAGACTAAGAATGCAGAGGTATTAAGAGACTCTTCAGTTGTTCACGTAGGGGGTGCAACGGGTTTTGGCATTTGGTTGATTAGCACGATCTTGGGAGGGTTTAATTGGTTGACGAGTGGTCGCAATCGTGGCAGGGTCACGAGGTGGTGTTGATTGAGGATGGTTGGTGGTATTGGGGGCTATGTGGTTTGTATGGGATTTCTACTCAGCGGAAGGTACATGTTATCATTCAAGGCACTGAAGGGAGCGAGTTTGACTATCACGAGAATGGACGTGCACTTAGTAGATGACTATGAGTACTTTGTGATTAGTGTTGTACAAGCTGTGAATATTAGCTTTGTGGATCATCAGATGTTGTTTTCTATGGATTCACGCCAAGTGGGAGAGTCCACTAGCAGCATTCAGATTGTAGAGTCAGGTGTTACATCAGTTTGGGCCGGAGATGTGTATATATATTTAGGGTATTGGGAGGTTCCCCGAAATTTGCATATCATTAAGACATGAGATCTTTCATGGGATGATGTTGGGGCTTGCGGTATTTCTATGTCATTAATGGATATGCATTTCAGTATTCAAGGGAAGTCGGAGAAACAACTTCAGATTCACAGGAGGTCTATTCAGTGTGGGAATCTTGGTTGCGACATTACGAGGTGCTTTAGAGGAAATACAGTGGTTTATGAGCTTCTGAGCTACGTGGTTCGTGCTAGGATTTTCTGCATTGGGCTTTGGTTGGGATCATTGTGTATCAACAGGGAGAAGTGTTATCCCAGAGGAAAGACAAGGAGTATTCGAAGAAATGGGTCAGCTCTGTGGTGGTGGGTCAACATAACAATGGAAGTAATTGATCCTTTTAAATGGGAATTCTCTATCGGCATTTGTGGCAGTACTCTTGGGTTGGTCAGTTTGTGTGACTCGGTTGAGTTGGGGAGATGTGGTCCTGATGGCTTGGTGGTGTTCGTGCGAGTCTCGGAGAGTTCTCGATGGTGTTGGACACGTCTTGAGTCGGCTGTCTACTATGGGCATAAGGAATGTGTTGTACATTATGGTTTTCTCCTGGATGGATATAAGAGTTTATAGAATGTTGGCATTATTGGGTATCATATGTGAAGAGCGTACATTTTAGGAAAAGACCTTGAGTTTTGGGTTACGGGTGCGTGGCTAGTGACATGGTGATTACAGGGTTTTGAGGCTTCTGAGGTTCAAATTTTGTAATGCGGCTAGAAAATTTACATGGGTGCTTCAGTAAGATGATGAGATGTGAGTGATGTATCCGTCATTTGAGTAGCGTAGTTGAGTTCGGGTATGGAAATTTCGGTATTCCTGAGGGCTTGGGGCTGGGTATTCCCATGTGCAAGCTATTTCTTGTTTGCGAATTGTGAGGAAATGTTGAAAAAGGGATAACTGATAGCATATATTATCGATAGGTTGCTATGGACTGTTGGAAGGATATTCACATAATTGGGAAGAATCAGGATTTGGTTGGGGTTTGTTTGAAAGCTCAACGAGAATGTGTATTTTATATACATATTAGGATTGGGTACTCTTGTGAGCTTGATATCACGGTTATGTTACCGGGCAGAATGGATATTATTTGTGCCCGTGGGCTATGTTATGTGCTACTCTCTTATGCTGTGATGGGCTGTGGGGTTGTATGATTATTCTCCACGCATGTTGTAATTCTGTTCAGGCCTTATGGAGATATAGGCAAGATGGCCCTCGTGATGTTGATTTGCTCACTGCACCTTAGTTGTGCTTGCTTTCTTCCATGTTTTATTATTTCTATTCATTTTCCCACAGTTATACTTGTGCATTTTGCTGTGCTTGACATCAGTATTCATGTGATCAGTGAAACCGAACATTTTGGCTTGATTAGTATTTGGGAGCGGGCTGCACGCCACATCGGAGGTTATGTGGGATACCCTTTCCTTATGTTTATATTGTGCTTTGTTTTCCCTCCGTGGGATAAGTTGATGAAACTGTACTTTTTCATTATATCTGTTGCACTTGTTAGACAATCCTCGTACCTTGCTTTCCTTCTATTTGCCTTGGTTATTGCTTGTTGGATGTATCTGTTAGGTGAGAATTTGTGTGGTCCCGTGATGAGTTGTTAGCTGGGCTGCTAGTATTGGCTGAGAAGAGGTTCTTAGACCTGAGTTTTCACTATCGTACTGGGGTGAGGAGTGGTTGGAAGGATGATGATATTTCCACTCAGATTTGGGCAATGGCTCTTGAAGGACAGGAGAGCTTCTTGGCTTATTGACTTCATGGGTGGTTGTGAGTTTCTGCATGTTTCTTGTGTCATGGTCAACGTCGTGGAAGTCCGAAACAAGGTTTTATTCAATGTGAAGAATAATGTGGGCATCCGGAGTGTTATTGGGCAGCTATGATAATCAGAAGATATTACTACGGGCATCTGAGTTGTGTGGAACAACATGTGATTGTACTCTAGGGTGAACTTGTATATCAATTCAGCTTGATCAGGTTTGTACAGTGTGAGGATGCGAGATTCGGGTCCTATGATAAATTTCAGATGCCGAGATTTGGGTTCTGTCATAAGGTTATGGACTAAGGTTGAAGTGAGATCTTCAGTTAAATTGCGTAGTCAGTCCTACATAGGTTTGGGTAATGGGTAGTTACCCCCGTGTGTATGTATGGTGAGATCATGCAATGGTTTGATGGCTTCAGAACGACTCCCGGCACGTTCGAGGGCGAACATATGTTTAAGTGGGAGAGGATGTAACGACCTGATCGGTCATTTTGAGCAATTGTGTTCGGTTTGGCAATTTGAGGCTGCGAGTAGCTTCACACAGTGTATTATGACTTGCGTGCATCGTCGTTCGAATTTTTGAGAAGTTCGGAAGGGATTTTTAGAAGTGACTACCATTTGAGAAGATTGAAGTTGAAAGAATTGACCAAGATTTGACTTTTGAGTAGTTGACCTTGGATCGAAGTTTCGACGGTTCTAGTAGGTCCGGATAGTAATTCTGGACTTGGGCGTATGCCCAGAATTTCATTTGGATATTTCAAAAAGGTTTCGGCATCATTTGGCGGAAGTTGGCAATTTAAAAGTTTAGAATCTTCCTAAGTTTGACTCTGGTTTGACTTTAAGGCTATCGAGTCTGGATTGTGGTTTTGGAATTTGGAATAGGTCCGTTTCGTCAATTGAAACTTGCCTGCAAAATTTGGTGTCGTTTGGAATCAGGAGGTTGGTGGAACAATACAGGGATAACAAGTGGGATTTGCATATGGTGTTTATTGACCTAGAGAAGGCGTAGGACAAGGTCCCAAGGGACGTCCTTTGGAGGTGTTTGAAGGTGAAAGGGATGTCGATGTCTTACATTAGGGCGATAAAGGATATGTTTGATGGAGCTATGAATTGGGTTAGGACTATGGGAGGTGACTCAGAGCCTTTTCCGGTGGTTATGGGGTTACACCAAGGATCTACACTCAACCCGTTTTTATTTGGCCTGGCGATGGACGCACCGACACACCATATCTAAGGAGAGGTGCCATGGTGGATGTTGTTCGCTGATGATATAGTTCTAATTGATGAGACGCGAGGCGGCGTTAATGGGAGACTGGAGGTATGGAGGCAGGCCTTGGAGTCTAAAGGTTTCAAGTTGAGTAGGACTAAGACAGAATATATGGAATGTAAGTTCAGCGACGTGTCAGAGGAAGCGGATGTGGAAGTCAGACTTGACTCACAGGTCATCCTCAAGAGAGAAAGTTTTAAGTACTTAGGGTCAATTATCCAGGGAGATGGGGAGATCGACGGGGATGTTACGCACCGTATTGGGGTGGAGTGAATGAAATGGAGGTTAATATCTGGAGTCATGTGTGACAAGAATGTTCCACCGAAACTCAAAGGTAAGTTCTATAGAGCGGTGGTTAGACCAGCCATGTGTTATGGGGCTGAGTGTTGGCCAGTCAAGAATTCACATATCCAGAAGATGAAAGTAACAGAAATAAGGATGTTGAGATAGATGTGTGGTCACACTAGGATGGATATGATTAGGAATGAAGATATTCGGGAGAGGGTGGACGTGGCTTCGGTGGACGACAAGATGCGGGAAGCGCGGATTAGATGGTTCAAACACGTGCAGAGGAGAAGCCTAGATACCCCAGTTAGGAGGTGTGAGCGGTTGGCTTTGGCAGGTACGAGAAGAGGTAGAGGGCAGCCTAAGAAATATTGGGGCGAGGTGACCAGATAAGACATGGCGCGACTCCAGATTTTCGAGGACATGGATCTTGATAGGAAGGTGTGGAGGTCAAGCATTAGGGTTGTAGGTTAAAGGGTAGTCGAGCGTTTTTCCTCTTTGTACCGACGAGTATGATAGTGTTTTGTCTAGCACTGCTATTGATTTATGACGTGTTTTACACTTTTGCATAATATTTGTGTTACTGCTTTTCCATTTATTTTTTGTCTCTCACGTTGCTGATATTATTTTTCGGGTTTTGTGTCACAGATCTATTGTCTATGAGTCGAGGGTCTCCTGGAAACAACCTCTCTCCCCCTTTGGGGTAGGGGTAAGGTCTGCGTACACTCTACCCTCCCCAAACCCCACTAGTGGGATTTTACTGGGTTGTTGTTGTTGTTGTTTGGAGTTAATATGATGTGGTTCGGACGTTTGGTTGAAATTCTTGAAGTTCTTGAGTTCATGGTAATTTTCATGTGTTTTGGCATCCAATTCGTGGTTCTAGAGGTTATATTGGTGTTCCAATCGCGCGAGCGAGTTCGTGTTATGTTTTCAGACTTGTGAGAGTGTTTGGTTTAAATCCCCGAAGGCTCAGATGAGTTTTGAACGTGTTTCAGAGTGTTTGAAAGAAGGTTTAATTGTGCTGGTGTTCCTGTTCTCGCATTTGCGAGGATTTCATTACATTTGCGATGACCGCATTTGTGAGGTCATTCTCGCATTTGTGAAGATGGGATGGGGCAGGGGAGTTCGCATTTGCGAACCACTTCATCGTATTTGCGATTGCAGCTCCGCATTTGCGATATAATCTGTCGCTTTTGCAAATATCTCAGAGCTCGCATTTGCGACCTCAACAGAGCTGGCCAACCTTCGGATTTGCGATACTTTTGTCGCATTTGCGAGCATCACATTTGTGATCCTGAAGTCACAAATGCGACATCTAAGGCTGGTATTAAGATTCCCATTTCGGGACTAAGCTTCATTTTATCATATTTTGAATCCTAGGTCTGAGAGTGGGCGATTTTGAGAGAAGATTTTCATAACAAATCATTGGGTAAGTGCCTTTAATCAATTTCTAACTATATTGTGTGATTATATCTTAGATTTAACATAAAATTCATGAGAGTTTAAAGGAAAATTTGTAAAATCTTTCAAAATGTAAAATCATGATTTGAAGGACGAATTGGTATCAGGAATTGATAATTTTTGTGTGATTGAACTCGTATTGGAATGGGTGTTCGGATTATGTAAATTTTGTCGGGTTCTGAAATTTGGGCCCGGTGAGTTGATTTTTTGCAAATTGTATAAGTATCATAGCTTATCTAATTGAAATTGATTCTCTTGCATTGTTTGATGTATATAAGTCATTTTTGGTTAGATTGATCCGAGCGTTGGTGAATTGGTAAAGAAAAAGCTAAATTGAGTATTGTATTGGCCAAATTGAGGTAAATATCTTGACTAACTTTGTGTGGGGGAAACCACCCCTTAGGAAGTCAATTGTCCTATCTTGATATGTGAAAGCCTTGTACGCAAGGTGACGAGTGGGTACACAGTTTATATGTGGTATTGACCGGTTAGATTGCCTAGTCTCTTTCCATGCTTTTGAGTAAATTGTCATAAAACGTGGTATCTCTTTATTAGACTACTCTCACATGTTCTACATGATGTTGTTAGTCCTTATTTGCCTCTTATTTGTTATTTGGCCTCTATATGCCTTGGTTGTTGTCGTTGCCTTTATTATTATCTTGTTACTGTAACGACCCGACCAATCGTTTTGAGAATTTAAGCTCCGTTCGGTGGCGTAAGGTCTTGAACAACTCCACATTGTGTATATTGACCTGCGTGCATGGTTTGGATTCAGTTACCGGATGATCCGGAGTCAAATTGGAATGAAGATTTCAGTTTTGAAAGCTTAAGCGATGGAAGTTGACTGGAGGTTTGACTTTCATGTAAACGGCCTCAAAATGAGTTTTGGGTGATGTCAACATCTTCGTATGGTGATTTTGGACTTAAGCGCACGTCCTGGAGGTCCGTAGAGTAATTTGAGGTAATTCGGCGAAAGTTGGAAAATGGAGCAGTTTGGCCAGAGTTGACTTTTTAGGTTATTGGGGTCGGAATGCGATTCCGAGAGTTGGAGTAGCTCCAGGATGTCAATTGGGACTTGTCTGCAAAATTCGGCGTCATTCCGGGTTGAATTGATAGGTTTTGGTACGAGTTTTGATATTTGAAGATTTGAAAATTCATAAGTTCGATTCATGGTGTGATTCATCGTTTTGTCGTTGTTTGATTTGATTCGAGACTTCGAGCAAGTCCGTGTTAGGTTATATGACTTGTTTGTGTGATTAGACGGGGTCCTGGGGGCCTCGGGTGTGTTTCGGATGGGCTTCGGGTCAATTTTCTTCTACTCTCCACTACTGATTCTGTCTTCTGGTTTTCTTCTATACGATCACATAGTCATAGACGCGATCGCATAGTGTTGCCCTGACCCACCCAGTCCTTTCCTTCACTTCATTCGCATCTACACAATCGCGTTCGTACAGCAGAAAATAGGGTTGAGGGCAGATGGCTTTTCCTTCTTTGTGTTCGCGTAGGAGCCTCCGCGTTCGCTTAGCTTTCCTGTTCTTCTTCTCCATATCCGCATTTCCACTGTCGCGTTCGCGATGCACGACTGGGCAGTAGCCATTTCTCCCTTATATGCGATCGCATATGTTCTTTCGCGATCGCATAACACCATTTTTGGCCAGTAAATATTTTCCTCTATGCGATCGCATCTACACTCATGCGATCGCGATGCTTAAAAGTCTGGGCAGACAGAATATAATTCAAAATCGAGGGTTTCACCATTTTTATCACATTTTGACTTCTAGAGCTCGGTTCTTGGCAATTTTTGATGGGTTTTTCACGAAATTCGATTGGGTAAGTGTTCTTCAACTAGAATTAAATATATTCCATGATTTTATCTTTATTTTCATCATTTAATTTGTGTTTTGAGTTGAGAAAAGGTTGGTTTTGAAAGAAAATTTCTAAAATGAAAAATCGTGATTTGAGGGATCAAATGGTATCGGAATTTGATAAATTTTGTATGGTTAAACTCGTATTGGAATGGATATTCAGAATTTTATAAAATTTTACGGGTTCCAAGGTGCGGACCCAGGGGTCGACTTTTGGGTCGATTTTTATATTTTCGTAAAGATTAAAACTTTATTATTCGGAATAGTTCCTTACAAGTTTTATGTGTATTTTGAAGTTGTTCTAGTTGATTTTGAGCCGTCCAAAAGTCTTTTTACCCGAGAAGTCTATTTTAGAATACCGGATTGTTCATGCTGTTGATGATATTGTTTCCATTGTTGACTCCCTTGCCGGGACAATATGGTTTCTATTATTGTTTATGCTATTGATTCCCTTGTCTGAATGATATTATTTCATTTTCTTGGGTGAGAAAGAGTGTAAAGCACGGAGGGTGATGCCGTGCCATTTCATTTACATTATCATGTGAGAAAAGAGTGTAAAGCACGAAGGGTGCTGTCGTGCCATTGTTTATATTCATTATCATGTGAGGAAAGAGTGTAAAGCACAAAGGGTGATGCCGTGCCATTGTTTATATCATTAGTAAGGAAAGAGTGTAAAACACGAAGGGTGATGCCGTGCCATTGTTTATATTCATTATCATGTGAGGAAAGAGTGTAAAGCACAAAGGGTGATGCCGTGCCATTGTTTATATCATTAGTAAGGAAAGAGTGTAAAACACGAAGGGTGATGCCGTGCCATTGTTTATATTCATTATCATGTGAGGAAAGAGTGTAAAGCACGAAGGGTGATGCCGTGCCATATTATTATGAGTTCATGGCACGAAGGGTGTTTCCGTGCAGGTGAGGACGAGGGACATGCATTCTGATATTATAACTGTTTCCCCGTGTATACATTGTGCCTTTACTTCGAGCTGTTATTGTTGTACTTACATATTTGGTGTGAATTATTATTATTGTCCTGTACTTGACTTTTATCTCAATTGTTGTTGCACTGTCCATGTCTTTTACTTGCTTAATTTGCTTAATTTATGTGTTGTATCTGTCGATTTCTATGGGAAGGACGAGAGTAAAAGCACGAAGGGTGATGCCGTGCACTAGTTCTATCGGAAATTAAGTTCGAAAACATTTATTGGGAAAGTATATTTTAAAAATGCTTATCTTGAAGGAATTACATTTAAATACTTTCCTTCTGTAAAGTATGTACACGTATTCGGAGGAAGTACCTTTCAAAAGAAGTTTCCTATTTTGAAACGAATATATTTAAGGTCTTTAATATAAACTGTTGGTTGAAAGGTTATATTCAAACGTTTTATTAAATTGTTGGAGTTGTTGGCTAAGGTTAGAGGTGGAGATTATCGCAGTGCTGAGTTACTACTTGTTCTTACTCTATTGTGGGTTTCGGCTTTTGGTTGTGTTACCGTCCATTTTTCTATGTAATATTATGATATTCCGTCGATTTATTACTGTTTTTCCTCCCTCATTGCATTGTTATGTAGTTAATTATATTGTGTAATCTTTATACAAATGCCATATTCCATCATTTTCTATATTTATTCTTGGTTGTTTTATTAGATCAGTGGGTGTCTTGACTAGTCCTCGTCACTACTTCACCGAGGTTAGCATTGATACTTACTGGGCACCGCTGTGGTGTGCTCATACTACACTTCTGCACATTTTTGTGCAGATTCCAGGTTTTGCATAGCCGGCTGATCGATAGTTAGCAACACGGTTGCTGTTGTGGAGACTCAAGGTAAAACCGCTCCAGCATTCGCGGGTTTCGGAGTCACCGTCTTATTTTGCTTATAAACCATTGTACTTGTTCCATAAAAATGGTATTTAGGAATAATAGTGTAAATTTTATAAAGTTTATGACTTATACTTACCGGGTTTTGGGAAGATGTGTAAGGTGTAGAGACGTATTTCAGAAAAACACTTAAATGATTCTTGTAATATGATTGATGTTTATTAATGATAAGCTTACCTAGTCCTTAAGACTAGGTGCCGTCACGATACCCAACGGAGGCGAATTGGGTCGTGACAAGTTGGTATCAGAGCTCTAGGTTCATAGGTGCTACGAGTCAGAAGCGAGTTTAGTAGAGTCTTGCGGATCGGTACGGAGACGTCTGTACTTATCTTCGAGAGGCTACAAAACTATTAGGACAATTTCACTTCCTTCATTCCTATCGTGCGTGTTCATTGATCTTGAAGTTTGAAATTACAGTTCTATTCCCTCACTGATGGTGAGGACACGACATGCGGCTCCTGATGATATTACCCCGAGGCAGATGTCGACAAGAAGCACGTGCCGTAGTTAGGGAACCTACCAGAGCAACCGTAGAGGAGCCGCCAGTAGTCCCAGATGGAGAACCGAATTGATTCCTGGTGTACCAGCTACTCCACAGATCAGGGGAGGAGTTCAGACTCCCACCGTCTACACTCCAGAGCAGTGAGATCATGTTGGTCAGATCCAGCTGTCATAGCAGCACAACATATGGTTTCAGTTCAGCCCGTGGTTAGGGCAGCGACATCGGAGGAAGAACAACTTAGACTTGAGAGGTACAAGAAGTACCACCCTCCTACTTTTAGTGGATTGGCGACGGATGATTCCAGGGTTTTCTGGAGGAGTGTCACTGCATTCTCCGTACTATGGGTATTGCAGAGTCGAGTGGGGTTGCTTTTGTCACGTCTAAGTTCAGAGGAATGACTTGTCAGTGATGGCGGGCATATGAGTTGGGGTAGCCCGACCGAGTTAGCTTCACTTGCTTGGATTCAGGTTTCAGAGATGTTTTTGAGGGAGTTTTCACCTCAGTCCCTTCGACATGCATGGCGCGTAGAGTTTGAGTAGCTGCGCCAGGGCGCTATGTCAGTATTAGAGTATGCCGTCAGTTTTGGTGAGTTGGCCAAGTATGCACCTCCCTTGGTTGCTTCAGTTAGGAGACGGGCCCGTAGATCCATTGAGGGGCTCAGGCATGGTATTTGGTTCAGCACAACTCGAGAGTTGGAGTCAGATGTCTCATTCCAGCGGGTAGTAGGGATTGCTCGCCGGTTAGAGGGCATGTGGGATCGGGAGTGAGAGGACAGGCGAGATCAGAAGAGAGGGGTCAAGGAGGCGAGGAGGCCTCATAGACCAGAGAGATCTACTGGTCCTTATTATGGAGGCAAGGTACGACATGTTAGACGTTTTATGGGCCAACTAGTTCAGTTTGCATTACCAGCTTCGCATGGGGTTTCAGGTACTCATAAGTCTCAGAGTACAATATTGCACAATTTCCACAACCATGTCGGTAGAGAGGTTGTTTTGAGTATGGAGATACCAGTCACAAGGTGAAAGGTTATTCCAGGATCCAGACAGGTGTGTCACAGCAGGGGTATTCAGGTGAGTAGAGGGCGCCCAAGAGGGGGAGGCCCGACCCATTGGTGTATTTCGTGTAGTAGGTTGGAGGCCGTTGTGCCAGATGTTATCATACATGCATGTTTTGATCTGTTGCAGAGGTGAACCATTTGTATTTCACTATAGTTCAATTGGTCGGGACGAGTTTCCCTTATTTGTTGCTTTATTTATGAGTGAGTTTCATGCCTGGCACTCTATTTTCATGTTTGCTCCTGTTGGGAGATTCTATGAGTGGTAACCCATGTCTGTCTTGTTTTATTCATCATTGAGGGTGGTGAGACTAGCAATGAGTCCTTGTTGTTTATCATGGTAAGCTTTATGTGATTTTTCCTAAGTATTTTATTTACGAGCTGTGATTTGATACTTTATCGAGGTGTGAGTTAAGTGAGCCTTATGATTTTTATCAACCGAGATGAGTTAGTGGGAGATTTTAATTGGTATGATATATTTTCGGTATGTGATTTAGATTTGAGGACGAGGTCCTCGTGAGATTTTGTGATTCGATATGTTTGGACAGGGCTGAGTACCGCGATGGAAATTTTATCAGTATGGGATCCTTATGATTTGTTTATATGTTTTCATTCTTCCCTTGTTGTATCAGTTGTGGGTCAGTACTGGTAGAGAGTAGTTCCTGTCGGGATTGTTTGATAGTTCCCCTTATGTGTTTCTCTTTTCATATTCAGTCATTTTCTTTATATGCTTCTTGAGTTTCAGCTTGCGGGATGTATCCCCGGTAGTGTTAGTTGTGGTTGGTGATTGGGGTGTCTAATAATGAGGTCTTCGTATTTATGCATCATTATCAGTATTATGAGTCTTGGAAACAGAATTATTGCAGATGTGAGTCTAATCGCCAGTGCTAGATTGATTTCAGACCGCTATTGTGATCAGAAGTTTTATTATGGGCCTATGTGGGATGTGCTATATTGTGTGCTCATGCCTGGTGGGTGTAGTCATGAGTTGATGCAGCTGGTTGAGGCTGATGCCAGCTATGGATTTAGACTCGGGTCTTTTGGAAATGAGTAGAAGGTGAGAAATTGAGGTATGGGGATGGTCAGTGGTGATAGGAAGGCTAAATTGCAGTTGTTATGGCGTCATCAGGCTTATGTAGGTTGGGCTGACGTGGGATCACCCGCGAGTGTGTGTTGGAAGTGTGCAATCAGTGATTGGATGAGTTCGAGGTGAATCTTGGCACGTTCGAGGACGAACGTTGTTTTAAGAGGGGGAGAATGTAATAATCCGACCGGTTGTTTTGAGAATTTGAGCTCCATTCGGTGGCGTAAGGTCTTGAACAGCTTCACATTGTGTATATTGACCTACGTGCATGGTTGGATTCAGTTATCGAACAGAGTCAAATTGGAATGAAAATTTCAGTTTTGGAAGCTTAAGCGATGGAAGTTGACCGGAGGTTTGACTTTTGTGTAAACGACCTCGGAATAAGTTTTGGGTGATGTCAACAGCTTTGTATGGTGATTTTGTACTTAGGCGCGCGTTCGAAATTGGTTTTGGAGGTCCGTAGAGTAATTTGAGGTAATTCGGCGAAAGTTGGAAAATGGAGCCGTTTGGCCATAGTTAACTTTTTGGATTATCGGGGTCGGAATGCGAGTCTGAGAGTTGAAGTAGCTCCAGGATGTCAATTAGGACTTGTCTGCAAAATTCGGCGTCACTCCGGGTTGAATTGATAGGTTTCGGCATGAGTTTTGATATTTGATGATTTGAAAATTCATAAGTTCGATTCATGGTGTAATTCGTCGTTTCATCGTTGTTTGATGTGATTCAAAACCTCGAGCGAGTCCGTGTTAGGTTATATGACTTGTTTGTGTGATTAGACGGGGTCCCGGGGGCCTCGGGTGTGTTTCGGATGGGCTTCGGGTCAATTTTCTTCTATTCTCCACTGTTGATTCTGTCTTCTGGTTTTCCTCTATGCGATCACATAGTCATAGACACGATCGCATAGTGTTGCCCTGACCCACCCAGTCCTTTCCTTCACTGCGTTCGCATCTACACAATCACGTTCGCACAGTAGAAAATAGGGCTGAGGGCAGATGGCTTTTCCTTCTTTGTGTTCGCGTAGGAGCCTCCGTGTTCCCGTAGCTTTCCTGTTCTTCTTCTCCGCGTCCGCATTTCCACTGTCCCGTTCGCGATGCACGACTGGGCAGTAGCCATTTTATTCCTTATATGCAATCGCATCTGTTCTTCCGCGATCACATAACACCATTTTTGGCCAGTAAATATTTTTCTCTACGCGATCGCATCTACACTCACGCGATCGCGATGCTTAAAAGTCTGGGCAGAGAAAATATAATTCAAAATCGAGGGTTTTATTATTTTTATCACATTTTGACTTCTAGAGCTCGGTTCTTGGCGATGTTTGATAGATTTTTCACGAAATTCAATTGGGAAAGTGTTCCTTAACTAGAATTAAATATATTCCATGATTTTATATTTATTTTCATCATTTAATTTGTGTTTTGAGTTGAGAAAATGTTGGTTTTGAAAGAAAATTTCTAAAATGAAAAATCGTGATTTGAGGGATCAAATGGTATCGGAATTTGATAAATTTTGTATGGTTGAACTTGTATTGGAATGGATATTCGGATTTTTGTAAAATTTGACATGTTCCGAGGTGCGGGCATGGGGATCGACTTTTGGGTCGATATTTATATTTTTGTAAAGATTGAAACTTTATTATCCGGAATAGTTCCTTCCAAGTTTTATGTGTGTTTTGAAGTTGTTCTAGTTGATTTTAAGCCGTCCGGAAGTCTTTTTGCCCTTAGGATCTTGCATTTTAGGATTGTCGTCTTTGAGGTAAGTATATTGCCTAACCTTGTGTGGGGGAACTACCCCTTAGGATTTGATTCTTCTGTGTTGATTGTAGCCCGTGTACGCGAGGTGACGAGTGCGTACTCGGACTTATTTGTAGAAGGTTGGCCTTTTAGGATTCTTAGGTCCTCATATCCCCTGTGTATGAAGTTGTAATTGCTATGACTGAGTTCCTAATTGCTAGTTTCATCTCTTCCTTCTTAAGTTAGAATTACTTGCTTTTAGATTTACTTTGTTGTTTACTTGATCTTAATAGACTTGACTGAAGATTTTACCTCTTCTATCATCATGCTATATTTTTTTCTTCATAAACTGCCTACTTAGCTAAAAATTTGTATTACCTCGCCCTGTAATTGTTTAGCAGTAATTAGAGTATTATATGTTGGTGTCAAACATGCCCGTGTGTCGTATATTGTGATTGATATGATCTTTCATTAAGCACTACTTAGGCCTAACTTGATGATTATACATGTTGATGGTATTTTCTTGGCATTTCCTATTGCGGAGCATTGATTCAAGTTGGGATTTATTTCGTGAAGCTAATTAATTAAGAAAGATTGGTTATAACTGTTTCCCTTGCCGGGACAGTGTGGTTTCTATTATTGTTCATGCTGTCGATGATATTGTTTCCATTGTTGACTCCCTTGCCGGGACAATATGGTTTCTATTATTGTTCATGTTGTTGATGATATTGTTTCCATTGTTGAATCCCTTGTCGGGACAATATGCTTTCTATTATTGTTTATGCTATTGATTCCCTTGTCTGAATGCTATCATTTCATTTGCTTGGGTGAGAAAGAGTGTAAAGCATAAAGTGTGATGCCGTGTCATTTCATTTACATTATCATGTGAGGAAAGAGTTTAAATCACGAAGGGTGATGCAGTGCCATTGTTTATATTCATTATCGTGGGAGGAGTGTAAAGCACGTGATGCCGTGCCATATTATTGAGAGTAAAAACACGAAGGGTGATACCGTGTGTGATATTGTGAGGGAGTGCTAATGCACGAAGGGTGATGCCGTGCCATATTATTGTGAGTTCATGGCACGAAGGGTGTTTCCGTGCAGGTGAGGATGAGGGACATGCATTCTGATGTGATATCTGTTTCCCCGTGTATAAATAATGCCTTTACTTCGAGCTGTTATTGTTGTACTTACATATTTTGTGTGACTTATTATTATTGTCCTGTACTTGACTTTTATCTCAATTGTTGTTGCACTGTACATGTCTTTTACTTGCTTAATTTGCTTAATTTACGTGCCGCATCTCTCGATTTCTATGGGAAGGACGAGAGTAAAATCACGAAGAGTGATGCTGTGCACTTGTTCTATCAGAAATTAAGTTCGAAATACATTTATTGGGAAAGTATATTTTAAAAATGCTTATCTTGAAGAAATTACATTTAAAGACTTTCTTTCTGTAAAGTATGTATACGTATTCGGAGGAAGTACCTTTCAAAAGAAGTTTCCTATTTTGAAATGAATATATTTAAGGTCTTTAATATAAACTGTTGGGTGAAAGGTTATATTCGAAGGTTTGATTAAATTCTTGGAGTTGTTGGCTAAGGTCAGAGGTGGAGATTATCGCAGTGCTGAGTTACTACTAGTTCTTACTATATTGTGGGTTTCGGCTCCATTTTTCTGTGTAATATTATGATATTCCATCGATTTATTACTGTTTTTCCTCCCGCATTGCATTGTTATGTAGTTAATTATATTGTGTAATCTTTATACAAATGCCACATTCCGTCATTTTCTATATTTATTCCTGGTTGTTTTATTAGACCATTGGGTGTCTTGACTAGTCCTCGTCACTACTTCAACCGAGGTTAGCCTTGATACTTACTGAGCACCGCTGTGGTGTGCTCATACTACACTTCTGCACATTTTTGTGCAAATTCCAGGTTTTGCATACCCGGCCAATCGATACTTAGCAACGTGGTTGCTTTTGTGGAGACTCAAGGTAAAACCACTCCAGCGTTCGCGGGTTTCAGAGTCACCGTCTTATTTTGCTTATACAATGTTGTACTTGTTCCAGAACAATGGTATTTACGAATTATAGTGTAAATTCTATAAAGATTATGACTTGTACTTACCGGGTTTTGGGAATATGTGTCAGGTGTAGAGACTTATTTTAGAAAAATACTTAAATGATTCTTGTATTGTGATTGATGTTTATTAATGATAGGCTTACCTAGTCTTAATAAAACTAGGTACCGTCATGATACCCAACGGAGGGGAAATTGGGCCGTGACAAGTTGGTATCAGAGCTCTAGGTTCATAGGTACTACGAGTCATAAGCGAGTTTAGTAGAGTCTTGCAGATCAGTACAGTGACGTCTGTACTTATCTTCGAGAGGCAACATAACTATTAGGACAATTTCACTTCCTTCATTCCTATCCTTCGAGTTCATTGATCTTGAAGTTTGAAATTATCGTTCCATTCCCTCACTGATAGTGAGTACACGACATGCGGTTCCTGATGATATTACCCCGAGGCAGATGTCGCTAGGGCCAGAGGCAGAGGTCGACAAGAAGCACGTGCCGTAGTTAGGGCACCTACCAGAGCAGCCGTAGAGGAGCCGCCAGTAGTCCCAGATGGAGAAACAAATTGATTCCAGGTGTACCAGCTACTCCACAGATCAGAGGAGGAGTTCAGACTCCCACCGTCTACACTCCAGATTAGCGAGATCATGTTGGTCAAGGATCCAATTGTCATGGCAGCACAACATGTGGTTTCAGTTCAGCCCGTGGTTAGGGCAGCAACATCGGAGGAAGAACAACTTAGACTTGAGAGGTACAATAAGTACCACCCTTCTACTTTCAGTGGATTGGCGACGGATGATGCCAGGGTTTTCTTGAGGAGTGTCACTATATTCTCCGTATTATGGGTATTGCGGAGTTGAGTGGGGTTACTTTTGTCACGTCTTAGTTCAGAGGAACGAATTGTCAGTGATGGCGGGCATATGAGTTGGGGTAGCCCGGCCGTGTTAGCTTCACTTGCATGGATTCAGGTTTCAGAGATGTTTTTGAGGGAGTTTGTACCTCAGTCCCTCCGAGATGCATGGCGCGCAGAGTTTGAGTAGATGCGCCAGGGCGCTATGTCAGTATTAGAGTATGACGTCAGTTGAGATTAGGAGAGAGGGGTCAGGGAGACGAGGATGCCTCATAGACCGGAGAGATCTACTGGTCCTTATTATGGAGGTAGGGTATGACATGGTAGAGGTTTTGTGGTCCAGCTAGTTCAGTTTGCATTACCAGCTTCACATGGGGTATCAGGTACTCATGAGTCTCAGAGTACACATATTTCACAGTTTCCACAGCCACGTCGGCAGAGAGGTTGTTTTGAGTACTGAGATACCAGTCACAGGGTGAGAGGTTATTCCAGGATACTTGCGCTCGGTGTAGCTGGAGACTTCAAGGTGTACCTGCTAGACGTTCGCAGTCTCTGAAGTCACTTTCTGTTGTATTTATTTCTATTGTTTCATTTATTTCCGGAACAGTGATGTATTTATTATATATAACTACTCCTAGAAAGGCTTATGACTTGTACTACCGAGTTTGGGAATTGTAAGTTTATAGAGAATTCAATTTCTAAAGTTTTTGGACGCTATTTAATTATTGTTATTCAGTATATGTTAGGCTTAGGGACTAGGTGCCATCACGATACCCAACAGAGGGGAATTTGGGTCGTGACATATTGTAGCAATAATAACCTTTTAGCCACGACAAATTATGTCAAATAAAATATTGAATATCTTTGCTTCAAGTTATAAAAGCATGCAAATAGAGGGGTCAATAGCTACGATGGAATATCATTGGAAAATAATATAGTCACGAATTTATATAGCTACAATAAGTATTGTAGCTAATTCTAATTTTTTGCTATGCATTTGATATCACTGTAGCTATTGTAATATTCTAGCCACAATATATTTGATTTGTAAATAATTTTATAGCTAAAAGAATAGTCTTGCTTCAATTTTCAAAACTCGTAGCAATTGTTGGGACATAATAGCTACATTTATTTGTCATAGTAGCTACATGTATTACATCATTCGTGTTGGAACCGTGATGTGCTAAAATTATATATAAAATGGAATCTACATAGTTCAAAGATGCTGAAAACAATTCATACGTAATTACAAAGGTGTCTTACTGTGGGAGTAAACAACGCCACCATTGAAGAATTAACATCAACATATATAGTTTATGTGTGCTATACATATTTTACTCTTAAACGAGTAATCTTTTAGTTGTGTTTCTACCAACCACTACTCTAAAATCTGGAAAGTAGAAATGTCCGCTCTTAATTAAAATTGTTGATATTGGAATTCAGACACTGATTGAAACCACACTAGAAAAGGAACTAGAGTTAATAGAAGCAATCCTATCACAATCTCATAACATTCATCCCATATGTTGCCTTATGAATCCCTTTATAAGGCAGAACATGAATTGGAAATTTGCACCAAATTTATGTTGTCCATGCCTGGATTTTCATTAAACAAAGAAGCATAAAATTAACATAATTTAATTGGGAGGAAAAGCAACAAAGTTCAGGCCATTAACGGCATTGCCATGAGCAAGGTCTAAAGCTCAAGTTTTGAAATTCTCAGTTGATCAAATAAGAAAAAGTTTTAACATCTATATATATATATATATATAGATAGATAGATTAAAGCAATAAAGTTACCATCCAGATAACAAAAAAGAGTTTAAAATCGAATAAAAGTTTACTTACATATATAATGAAGTAACCCTGTGTCACGACCCAAAATTCACTAGTCGTGATGGCACCTAATCTAACCCACTAGGTAAGCCAACTAATAACTATCCAATTCAACTAATATTAATAAGACAATTAAACAAAAGGAATTATCTAAATCTTATACATTTCTCAAGGACTGATAGTACAAATCATGAGCTTCTAAGAATAGAGTTTACAAAGCAAAAATGAATAAATACATAGTCTGTTTAAAAAGTACATAAACAACACAATTTAATCTAAGGTTACCCCGAACAACGGAGGCAGCTGCAATAGGGACGCAAGTACATCTTCAAATCCAGCAACCATCAAACACAACAACAATTGCATCCAACATTTGCACGCAATGTGCAGAAGTGTAGTATCAGTATAACCGACCCCATGTACTGAGTAAGTAACAAACCTAACCTTAGGTTGAAATTAGCGACGAGCTATCACAAGGTCGGGTCCAATATCGGTATTCTACAACAATCTATAATAGCATAATACAAGTAATAAAGGGGTATCTCAGAAGAAAAAGGGCTCAACCAATTCACAGTTTCAGAAAATAGGTATGCTTTTCAAATATTTTTGTGGAACTCAGTTCTTTTTGCCGGAAATGCCAAAATATAAAAGTAAGTTTGAAAACTGTGATTTTTTCTACAATCCTTTCAACAATAAGTAAGAAGTTTCATTTTCTTTCCAAATATCAAGTATATAATACCTCTCTAAGCCCATATATCCATGTATCTAATCAGTCATATACTACATAGCATGAGGAAAAATGCATTTCTATGCATGTATATCATGTGTGCATGCAAATGCCAGTATATCATGTATGCATGAAAATATCATGTATCTCCATCCACACACGTTTATAGTCGACTGCGCTCACTGGTAGTGTTCAGACTCCGGAGGGGCTCCTACAGCCCAAGCGCTAATCCGCACGGACAACTCACGTGCCATAATATCAATATCTGGATCCGCACAGATAACTCACGTGTTGCACGGACAACTCACGTGCTATAATATCAATACTTGGATCCGCATGGACAACTCATGTGCTGCACGAACAATTCACGTGCTATGATATCAATATCCTCACAACTAGGCCCCAGACCTTACTCAGTTATCAATCTCTCCAGTCTCACTCATGGGCTCACAGTGTCATGAAACTAGCCCGACAACAAGAATATGATGTATCAATAAATAACAACTGAGATTGAGATATGATATGAATGTATGAACATGACTGAGTACAAAATATCAATGAAGTATGTGAAATGACAGCAAGAAACGACCACTATGGGTCTCGACAGTATCGACATAAAGTCTAAACATAAAATCTAGCATGATTGACATCTCAATTACTTTATCACATGGTGACAACACATATATCGACAATATAGGGCCACTATACTAGGCCATGGGAACCACAGAGTCCTATTTCACAGGGTGCACACCCACGCGCCCGTCATCTAGCATGTGTTTCACCTCAATACCAATCATATAATACGAAATGCAGGGTTTCATACCCTCAACACTAAGTTTATAAGAGTTACTTGCCTCGAACGAGCCAATACCGATGCCGAGCAGGCCAAACGATGCTCCAAAGATGCCATCCCGTGTGTTCCGACCTCCGAACGGATCAAAACTAACCAAAAATAACTAAAATACATCAAACCATGCTAAAGGAACCAATCCCAATTGAAAAAGGTCGAATCTTTAATCAAAAGCCCAAAATCGACCAAATTGCCCAACCCGGGCATGTACCTCAGAACCCGACAAAACTCACAAAATCCGACAACTCATTGAATTATGAGTCCAACCATACTAATTTCACTCAAATCCGGCTCCGAATCGATGTTCAAAACTTAAAAGTTCACTTTATAAAACTTTAGGCAAACCCCCCCAAATTTCACTTTGAAATCATCAATCAAATCTCAAAAACGAAGATGGATTCATGAAATATAACCAAAACCAAGTAGAAAACACTTACCCAATCCATATGATGAAAATCACCTCCAAAATCGCTCAAATCCGAGCTCCCCAACTCAAAATATGACCAAATGAATAAACCCTTATTTATATATTTTTCTGCCAGCTATTCTGCCTCGTTTCTCGTAACAAATGATCCCGAAACTCGTCTTTTATGCCTCCAATGGATTCCTTGTGAAATTTTAGTCAAGTTAGGCTTTTGAATCACTCCATTTGACCTTATAATGAGGAGATATGTTGGTTTCAATATTTGCAAATAGTGCAGATTTTTAAATACAAATTTAGTGACAATTTCGTAATTAATCTGAAAAATCTAGCAACCCAATATTTTAGTAAAATGACCATAAATTCTTCATACGATGTCCAAATTTGACGATATTTTTTGCTATGGCTCCGTAATTACGATACGAATCTAATGCTTCAATCAAAATAGAAGTCAGAGCTCATTTGTTTAATGTGGTACCATTTATGCTTGAAAAGATGACGTCGAAACATTATAAAAACGAGCGCATCGCAGCCCGAACCTATCTGAAACTCACCCGAGCCCCTTGGAACCCCGTACGAACATACTAACAAGTCCCATAGCATAATACAGACCAACGCAAGGTCTCAAATCATGCATAACAACATTTAAACGACGAAACGCGCCTTAAATCAAACTAAATGAACTTTCGAACTTTCGACTTCCAAAAACTCGCGCCGAAACATATCAAATCAACTTGGAATGAACTCAAATTTTGTATACACGTCCTAATACGTCATACGGAGATACTCCTGCCCCCAAACTACCGAGGAAAATGCAAATGCTCAAAACGATCGGTCGGGTCGTTACACCATGTATGCTGGAGAAAGAAACAACACAAAAATCAGCCAATATTAAAAAAAAGTTATTTTTTTTCTTTTGAATTTTTTTATTTGAAGAGTCAATTTGTATAAATCGACATCAAACAAATAACAAAAATTTGTCTATACAATTGCTATCATTAATTTCAATTTAGTACCTTCGAGGAATTGAAGGGTATAAGCTGAAACCTATTCAATTAGCTGTAGTCACGCCAACATTGCAAGGGTATAAATTTTTTTATTGAAAAGTATTAGTTTTGAATCATTATATTATGTGAAATTTTTTTTCTTGAATTCAACAAGAAGGATATTGCTTTCTAATTGATAGTTTCTATAGTGATTTTCAAGCGTAACAAAAAGTATATTTTAACTAAAATAGGTATGACGTGATTTTTTAAAATGTAAATAAATTATTTCAAAATGGGATTATTTTTTAAAATATAATGTAATTTTAAAAATAAAAAGATAAGATAATTTTGAATTTTAGTAGAGAGTTTTTAAACTTATTATAATAGAAGTCATATCATGGATAAAATCAAGAAATCAAAATCTTATGGAATATTTACATAAATACCAGTAAGATTTATTGTTTACTTTTTATAGCTAATATACATAGATGATTGTAACGACCCAGCCGGTCGTTCCATGTGATTAGCCCCATTTTCCCTGTTTCTACTTTACCAAATGTTACTTAGCCTATTTATGTTGTATTGGGTCGATTGGTTCGGGTTCGGAGTGGTCGTGGTGAGAACAGAGACACTTAGTCTCTTTGTAATGACCCGACCGATTATTTTGAGATCTAGTGCGTCGTTCAACAATTTGAGGCTGTGAGCAGCTTCATTTCAGGTATTATGACCCGTGGGTGTGGTCGGAATTGAATTTCGGAAAGTTTAGAGTTGACTTGGAAAGAAAAATCTCAATTCGGAAGCCTTAAGTTGGAAGAATCAACTAAGATTAGAGTTTTGAGTAAACGACCTCCGAATCAGGATTTGAAGGTTCCTGCAGGTTCGTATGATGATTTCGGACTTGGGCGTATGTCCGGATCGGGTTTTGGATAACCCGGCAGCGTTTCGGCTTATATTATGGAAGATAGCATTTTAGAAGAATTTCATAAATTTGGGCTGTAAGGAATTTCGGTGTGATTGATATCCTTATGATTCCGAGCCTGGGAATAGCTCCGTATGGTGATTCTGGAGTTGAGAGCGCGATCGGAAGTGAATTTGGACGTCTGTAGGTCATTTAGAAATCATTTGGCTAAAGATAGAAATTTGAAGGATTTTGAGAAATCCGACCGGAAGTTGAAATTTTGATATCGAGGTCGGAATGGAATTTCGGAAGTTGGAGCAGTTCCTTAATGTCGAATATGACTTGTGTACAAAATTTGAGGTCAATCAGACGTGGTTTGATAGGTTTCAGCATCGGATGTGGAAGTTTGGGGATTTCAAGTTCATAAAGTTGGGATTGGGTGTCATTCGTGGTTTCGATGCTGTTTGATGTGATTTGCGGCCTCGAGCAAGTCCATATTATGTTTTGGAATAGGTTGGTATAATTGGAAGGGGTCCCGGGGGTCTCGGGTGGATTCCGGGTGGTTAACAGATCAATATTTGAAGTTAGAAGAGGAGCTGGAATTGCTGCCATCTGATGTGACCGCACCTGCGAGGATTTGGCCGCAGGTGCGATTTTGGGCTGGAGCTAAGGAAGCCGTAGGTTCGGGAGATTGGTGGAACCTGCGGGAGCGCAGGTGCGGAGGTAGGATCGCAGGTGCGGAAATGAGACTGGGCAGAATGTTTTAAAACCGAGATTTTTGGTCATTTCCTTCCATTTTCTTTTGGTTTGGACGATCTTGGGAGGCTTCAAAGAGAGGATTTCTTCATGCAATGGTAGGTAAGTAATTCCATCATGTTTCTAAGTTAAATACAGGGTTATTACATGGGATTATACATGAGGACTTGTAGGAAAACTAGGAAAAATCTTAAAGAAACCTAGAATTTGTAATTTGAGTTTTAACCACTAAATTGAGCATGGAATTTAGAGTAAAATGTATATTTGAGTTAATAAGTCTATAGGTAGAATATATCTTCGAAAAATTTTGGATTCCGGGCACGTGAGCCCGAGAGCATTTCGGTCAATTCACCGAGCGGAGTTAGGGAAGTATATAATTTGAATTTGTTGCGAGTATTAGGATGAATTTTCATTGCTTGCCCGTTATGTGGTAGTTTTGGGGAGTTGTGCATCCATAGGAGTCGTCGGAAGGGCTTGGAAGCCGGTTATGGGACTTCGGAGAGAGGTAAGTCTCCTTTCTAACTTTGTGAGGGGGAATTGTCCCCCTAGGTGAACTAATTTAGTACGTGCTATTATCTTCGGGGGCTACGTACACACGAGGTGACGGGAGTCCGTGCGTAGCTACAATTATGCCATGTCTGGGTAGTCTAGGACCCACTAGCATGCCTTATGTGTTGTACCCGTGATCCTGCATGTATTATTTGACTGCTAATATGATCGAAACCGTAATTTAATATCTAAAGAAGACTAGAGTTCATTTTCTTAATCAGCTGAAAAGAGAATAGTTTTCCTCAGTGGATAATTGTATACTTGATAAGGTGATATTATTGAATATTATTGGACTTGGCAAATGAATTTCGAGAAAGGATTTAAACACTATTTTTTCTGTTTGTAAAAGAGAAATCTGTCATTTACTTGAGTATTTGTTTTCCCGACGTATTCGGGGTGGACTGTTGATTGTGCATGACTGCCTGTGACCGCTTCACAATTTACATTCCGCTAGCGGAGTGTTATTTCTCCCACTCTCATGGGAGGGGGCCGTACGCCACAACAGATTTAAAATGCACTTATGGTTCGGGCCGTTCGACCCTCGGCAGTGCATATACATGATTATTTTATTGAAAGGTGCACTTATGGTACGGGCCGTTCGACCCTCGGCAGTGCACATAGATGATTATTATGATGGCTCAGGCCGGTTGTCCTTATCCCGTATGTGCATGCTAAGTTGTTAAATGTTTCTTTCATGGATTTTGAAAGGATAAGATTTTTGGGGAAAAACAAAGAGGAAATTGTTTATTTAAGATATTTGGGGGAAAATGAGAAAGTGGTAACTGTTTGTTTACTTCCAGTATTTACTTGGATTTCAGTGTCTTATATATTTGCTGCTTTACTACCTTTACATTCCTACCGCATTCACCATATGCTGTTAATTAATTTGCTGGACCTTAGTGAATGTCAATTCGACTTCTCGTCACTACCTCTCTAAGGTTAGGCGGGCGACTTACTGAGTACACGTTATTTTTGTACTCAAGCTACACTTGCTCTGCATTTTTATTGCACAGGTACTTTCATAATGACATGGCTGGTTTGGAGACTTAGGCGAGCTGCACCATCCGGACGGGATCCGCAGCTGACAGAGTCTCCCTCGTGCTGTATTTATTTTCATTTTAAATTCTTTGTCCAATTTGTATTTCGGACAAGCTTTGTGATGATTGTATAAATTCTTAGAAATTGCTCATGTACTCGTGACACCGGGTTCTGGGGTGTGTTTGGGATATAATTGCTAAATTAGAATATTTAAACCATTTCATTTACTTGACTAATTTTATTTAGTTATTATATAATAAAGTGAAAGGAAATGATTTTTCAGAAATGTTAAAACAAGAATTTATTTTGACTAATTAATGATTGGCTTGCCTGATAATGGTGTCCGATGCCATCACGATCTTAGGGATTTTGGGTCCTGACAACATGGTATCAAAGCGCTAAGTTCCCTTAGGTCTCACGAGTCATGAGCAAGTCTAGTAGAGTCTTGCGGATTGGTACAGAGACGTCTGTACTTATCTTCGAGAGGCTACAGGGCTGTTAGGAGTACTTCCGTTCTTGATTCCTCATCGTGCGATTCGATTCCTTTAAGTCTTATGCCTAAGTTTATTCCTACTCAATCTTACGCTCCGCGAAGCGCTTTCCATGAATCGGGAATTTGAGGAATTGATATGGTGCGAGATGTTTTCCATGTGTAATTGATTGAGGCTATTGTCGTTGCCCTGCAGAAGAATAATATGTTGTTTCAGCTCAGTAGCTGTGCTTCTGGGAGCCTTAAGGCTATGCTCAGGTAGTGATGATGCTTGCGATTGGTTATCGCCCGATGTCGATATGATGATGGAATGCTTTCCCGAATGTTGGGGGTGATGAATGGTTGGAAGGGAGGTCTTCTCAGAGTGTGATTTCGAGATTTTAGTATTTAGATTCCGGCGGAAGGAAGGCAATTGGTCTATAGATGGCCAGGTTTTGGATTGATAAAGTAGTAAGACTTGGTGTTTCAAGTAAGGTGGAGTATTCACCTGTGACGTGTTATCGTCATCCTTGATCGAATGGAATGTGTTGAGTTCGTTAGTGCCATGGTTTCTTCGGGTGCATGGGGCCAGAGTATGGTGAAGGATTATTGAAGAATGCGGTTGGCAGAGAATGATAATGAATTAAGGCTAGGCGGTGGTTCCATTTCTAGGAGGTCGGGTGTAAGAAGCGGAAGTCAAGCAGTTACAAAATGGGGGAGCGGCAACATAGCTTGGAATTTGAAGATATTGACGCGCATTTAATGGATGTCCATGAGGAGCGTACGGACTAGTAAAGTTGGTAAATGAAGCAGGGCATAGGATGAGGTATTGATGTCGCCGAGAGCGTGAATTTTAGCATCGTTGGAAGGTGTCCGTGGGTGATATCCATAGGTGGGTTATCTCCAGTGAATAGGTTACTGGTTGCATGGTTGGCAAGTTCCGAGAGGAATTTTAGTGGCTATTCGATAGGAGGCAGAATGTGTGAATGATGCTAGAGAATTTGAGTATTTAGGGAGTGCTAGCAAGATAATTTGGAAGAATTGGACGGATTGGTTGAGAAAGATCATGTTATCAAAGGAGAAAGGATCTCGGCATGGTCTAGAGTGGTGCAAAGAGTAGCTTCGGGCTAAGTGAGGGAGTCCCACCGTCTACAATTGGGTTGCAAGATTGTGTTATCATAGGGGTGCGGATTGTCGGCGTGTTGGTGAGTTATTACAGCAAAGGGAAAGGACTAAAATGGTGATTGTGCGTGGGATTTGATGAATGTGTGCAAAAGTTGACCCCGTCAGACCGGGGTTAGGCTTTAGAAGATTCAGAATTGATGCTTAAGGCATAGACGAGTTGTAAGGATGGTGACTCGGTCACGGGTCTCATTGAAAAGAGTGTTCATGTGCTAGGAGAGCCTTGGAGTTGATTGAATTCGGGACCACTTAGAGTGGGTGACTCTTAATAGCGGTCCTGGTGAATTCAAAAGTTAAGAATGAAGCGTTTAAGGGCTTCAGGAAGCAGTACGATCGAGAATCAAGCTTTTGCAGAGTAAATTCTGAGAAAAAGGAAGATGGTTGGAGTGTTCTATGATATGTTTCAGTGTGCATGATAGTATTGGAGGGGTGAGAGAAATAAACTCCGGGTTGTAGAAAGACTACCAAGAGGGTACGAGACGGGTTGCGGGATTTAGGCAACATGGTCTCGTGAATCAAGGTCACTCGGGATGAGTAACGGTTGAGTTTGCTATAAGTTGAAGGAAGTTTCTATTATTCCTGGGGTAATTGAAGATGATTAAAAGAAGATAGATTGATTAGCCATGGTTGAAATGGCACATGTACGGCAGCAATCGGTTCCTTCGATGTGATTAAGTTATGCATGTGGTTTGTGCCGGTGTGTGCGGGGATTGTCGGCCGTCGTAATGGATTCCATGTGGGAGCATTCAAGTATTATGGCCTGGCAGGTGTAGGCGGATCCCAGAGGGGTTATGGTGGTATAGACTACTACTTAAGGATTTGCATGTTGGGTGATTGTCAGAATTCACTCGAGTGTCGTGATGGTTATCTTGAATTGAGTTAAGTAAAAGGGGTTCTATGTGATAAAGTGCTCACCCTATTAGTGGTTCAGAAGTTGTGATGGAATTCTCGCGCTATCTAGTATTGGCGCGTTAGGTGCGGTGAGCAGTATGTAACTGGAAGAAAGAATCGAGATTGCGGTTCGGTGTTAACAAGGATGTCATGAGCTCAGATGAGCAAGAGAAAGTGATTTGAAAGTTCAGAGTAAGCTGGTGTTATCGTCAGCGTCACCTGAGATAGATATTCGGTGAAAGAGGCTTTGTACCCTGGTCATGGGTTCTTGATTTGCTTTGCAGCATTAGTGTGGTCGGTGATGCGGATGTGAAGACTTGTTACCTGGTGGGTAAGGTCGTGGGAGTGTAACCACGAGGAGATTGTATAAGTGTGACATGTAGTCACTTAATGGATTGAAGATTTGGCCTGAGTTTAAAGAAGTGCAATGTTGCGTGTTTGAGAATTTATGCTTGGAAGGCGTTAAGTTCATTTGGTTGTGGATTGTGGGGTGTTTGTCCCGGCTATGATGGTTGTTCTCGCATATTATGAGAGAAAGTGGGTTAATTTGGACCCAGGTAAAGCTATTAGCTTAGTTTGGTGCGAGCAGGGTAGACTCGATGCTTGTGGATGGATTTAAATATGATTATGGGCTTCATGTGAGGCAAATATGTTCATTTCAGTATAGCTCTCCTCAAGGAGGGATGTTGGGATATCAGGTGTTGTTCCGTCTTCGTCAGATTCATGTGACAATACGATTGTGCCGTGTGAGTTGTAATTTCTTATATGTTGAGGTCTCCGCATAGTGATGATGTTATGTGAGCAGGACATCTCTTGAGATCCAGAGTATATGTATGTATCGCACCTCAGTTGTGCTTGAGTTTTGTAAGCATATGGCTTTATCAGTCTCCCCAGGATGGTATTATGCACTTAGCGTGCTTATGATTGATATTCAGTAATTCGTAATAGTGAGCAATTCAGCTCTGTGTATATTTCCTTATATGAATTTTATGATGGGATCGGGTGGCACGCCGCCACGGGTATGTTATTGGGATCGGGTTGCACGCCGAAACAATGTGATGATGAGTAAGGTTCCTATATTTATTCTTTCTTATGTTCTGCTTCCTATTTTATAAGAAAAGTTCATATTAGTTGGATGAGTTGAATAGTCCCTTCCTGAGTCGTTTCTTATTATCATGTTCGAGTTATGGCCTATTGACGCGATGTGGTATCATGTGAGGTTGTTGGTCATGTTTGGGGTGATTTGTTGTCTGAGCGGTTCATACTAGGTGAGACGATATTTTCGGATCAGGGATCAGTGCGATAAGGTTATGTGAAGTGTATATTAAAGAACAAATATCATTATTCAGGTTCATCACGATGTGATGGTTCTAGTCAAGATGAGATATTCAATGATTTGTTAAATCTGCAGTTGGGTATGAATTTCTGCACATCTCCTCCGTTGTGATGGTATCATCAACATTATAGCAGGATGTATGTATATATATCATGAGGTGCATTGAGAGCATCAGATTCGTGGAATTTTGGCTATTTAGGTTCAGGGAGAGTCGTTGTGGTCAGATGATGAGTTATGCGGTGCATGGTGCTGATTCAGCAAAGACATGTAGTCATGTTCTGGTATGTCGTGTGGTAGTTGATACGGTGTTTATATATTGGAACTAGGCCTGGCAGAGAATTTCAAGTGTTGGAACTAGGTTTTGAGCTTATTATATGGATAAAAGAAGAAATCTTCAGATTTGATCAAGATAATGTGCTCAACTGGGTTGTGGTAGCACAGGCAGGTGCACGAGGTGTAAAACAATGATTTCAGATAACTCCAGAGCAGTTCATAGCACGTTCGAGAACGAACGTCTGTTTAAGTGGGGGAGAATGTAACGACCCAATCGGTCGTTTTGAGCTCTAGCGCGTCGTTCAACGATTTGAGGTCGTGACCATCTTCGTTTCAGGTATTATGACCCGTGGGTGTGGTGGGAATTGAATTTCGGGAAGTTTAGAGTTGACTTGGAAAGAAAATTCTCAATTTGGAATCAACTAAGATTGGAATTTGAGTAAACGACCTTCGAATCAGGATTTGAAGGTTTCTGCAGGTTCGTATGATTATTTCGGACTTGGGCGTATATCTGGATCGGGTTTTGGATAACCCGGGAGCGTTTCGGCATATATTATGGAAGATAGCATTTTAGAAGAATTTCATAAATTTGGGTTGTAAGGCATTTTGGTGTGATTGATGTCCGTTTAGGATTCCGAGCTTGGGAATAGCTCCGTATGGTGATTCTGGAGTTGGGAGCGCAATCGAAAGTGAATTTGGATGTGCGTAGGTCATTTTGAAGTCATTTGGTGAAAGATAGAAATTTGAAGGATTTTGAGAAATCCGACCGGAAGTGGAAATTTTGATATCGAGATTGGAATGCGATTCCGGAAGTTGGAGCAGTTCCGTAATGTCGAATATGACTTGTGTGCAAAATTTGAGGTCAATCGGACGTGATTTGATAGGTTTCGACATCGGATGTGGAAGTTTGGGATTTCAAGTTCATAAAGTTGGGATTGGGTGTGATTCGTGGTTTTGATGTTGTTTGATGTGATTTTCAGCCTCGATCAAGTCCGCATTATGTTTTGGAACATGTTGGTATAATTGGACGGGGTCTCGGGGGCCTTGGGTGGATTCCGGGTGGTTAACAGATCAATATTTGAAGTTAGAAGAGGAGCTGGAATTGCTGTCATTTGGTGTGACCGCACCTGTGAGGATTTGGCCGCAGGTGCGGAGCCGCAGATGCGGACAATGGGGCGCAAGTGCGATTTTGGGCTGGAGCTGAGGAAGCCACAGGTGCGGGAGATTGGTGGCACCTGCGAGAGCGCAGGTGTGGAGGTAGGACCGCAGGTGCGGAAATGAGGCTGGGCAGAATGTTTTAAAACCGAGATTTTTGGTCATTTCATTCCAATTTCTTTTGGTTTGGACGATCTTGGGAGGCTTCAAAGAGAGGATTTCTTCATGAAATGGTAGGTAAGCAATTCCTTCATGTTTTAAAGTTAAATACAAGGTTATTACATGTGATTATACATGATGGCTTGTAGGAAAATTGGGAAAAATCTTAAAGAAACCTAGAACTTGTAATTTGAGTTTTAACCACGAAATTGAGCATGGAATTTAGAGTAAAATGTATATTTGAGTTAATAAGGCTATGGGTAGAATATATCTTCGAGAAATTTTGGATTCCGGGCACATGAGTCCGAGGGAATTTTGGTAAATTCACCGAGCGAAGTTAGGAAAGTATATAATTTGAATTTGTTGCGAGTATTAGGATGAATTTTCATTGCTTGCCCGTTATGTGGTAGTTTTGGGGCGTTGTGCATCCATGGGAGTCGTAGGAAGGGCTTGGAAGCCGGTTATGGGACTTCGTAGCGAGGTAAGTCTCCTTTCTAACTTTGTGAGGGGGAATTGTCCCCCTAGGTGAACTAATTTAGTATGTGCTATTATCTTTGGGGGCTACGTATGCACGAGGTGACGGGAGTCCGTGCGTAGCTACTATTATGCCATGTTCGGGTAGTCTAGGACCCACTAGCATGCCTTATGTGTTGTACCCGTGATCCTGCCTGTATTATTTGACTGCTAATATAATCGAAACCGTAATTTAATATCTAAAGAAGACTAGAGTTCATTTTCTTAATCAGCTGGAAAGAGAATTGTTTTCCTTAGTGGATAATTGTATTCTTGATAAGGTGATATTATTGAATATTATTAGACTTGGCAAATGAATTTCGAGAAAGGATTTAAACACTATTTTTTTGGTTTGTAAAAGAGAAATCTGTCATTTACTTGAGTATTTGTTTTCCCGACGTATTCGGGGTGGACTGTTGATTGTGCATGACTGCATGTGACCGCTTCACAATTTACATTCCGCTAGCGGAGTGTTATTTCTCCCACTCTCATGGGAGGGGGCCGTATGCCACAACAGATTTAAAATGCACTTATGATTCGGGCCGTTCGACCCTCGGCAGTGCATATACATGATTATTTTATTGAAAGGTGCACTTATGGTACGGGCCGTTCGACCCTCGACAGTGCACATAGATGATTATTATGATGGCTCAGGCCGGTTGTCCTTATCCCGTATGTGCATGCTAAGTTGTTAAATGTTTCTTTCATGGATTTTGAAACGATAAGATTTTTGGGGAAAAACAAAGAGGAAATTATTTATTTAAGATATTTGGGGGGAAATGAGAAAGTGGTAACTGTTTGTTTACTTCCAGTATTTACTTGGATTTCAGTGTCTTATATATTTGCTGCTTTACTACCTTTACATGCCTACTGTGTTCACCATATGCTGTTAATTAATTTGCTGGACCTTAGTGAATGTCAATTCGACTTCTCGTCACTACCTCTCTGAGGTTAGGCGGGCGACTTACTGAGTACACGTTATTTTTGTACTCATGCTACACTTGCTCTGAATTTTTATTGCACAGGTACTTTCATAATGACATGGCTGGTTTGGAGACTTAGGCGAGCTGCACCATCCGGACGGGATCCGCAGCTGACAGAGTCTCCCTCGTGCTGTATTTATTTTCATTTTAAATTCTTTGTCCAATTTGTATTTCGGACAAGCTTTGTGATGATTGTATAAATTCTTAGAAATTGCTCATGTACTCGTGACACCGGGTTCTGGGGTGTGTTTGGGATATAGTTGCTAAACTGGAATATTTAAACCATTACATTTGCTTGACGTATTTTATTTAGTTATTATATAATAAAGTGAAAGGAAATAATTTTTCATAAATGTTAAAACATGAATTTATTTCGACTAATTAATGATTGGCTTGCCTGATAATGGTGTCCGGCGCCATCATGACCATAGGGATTTTGGGTCGTGACACTCTTAAATTTGGCTTAATAGTTGGAAAAGTCAACTGGGAGTTGACTTATTGGTAAACGATCTCGGAATGCGGATTTTATGGTTCGAATAGCTTCGTTAGGTGATTTGGGACTTAGGAGTGTGTTCGGAATGAAGTTTTGATGTCCGGTGTAGAATTAGGCTTGAATTGACGAAAGTTAGTTTTTGGCGATTTCCGGTCGGCAGGGGAAAATAGGCTATAGGGTTCGGAATGGAATTCCGATAGTTGGAGCAGGTTCTTAATGTCATTTTGGATATGTGTGCAAATTTTCGGGTCAATAAGATGTGTTTTGGTTGGTTTGGGCATAATTGGCGAAATTTAGAAGTTTTAAAGTTCATAGGCTTGAATTTGATGTGTTTTTGGTGTTTTTGCGTTGTTTTTGGTGTTTCGAAGGCTCGACTAAGTTCGAATGAAGTTATGAGATGTGTTGGTATGTTTGGTTGGGGGCCCCGAGGGGCTCGGGATTGATTTCAGATGGTTAGCGGAGGTTGGACTTAGGAAATTGCAGCAAAATAGCTGCTGGTGTTAATTTACTATTGTGGCCGCACCTGCGGATGGGGAGCCGCAGGTGCGATAGCAACAGGTGCGAAAAGAGTCCAGGCTGGAGGAATCCGCAGGTGCGAGGCATGGGCCGCACCTGCGAAGCCGCAGGTGCGAAGTTTGGACTGTTAGTGGGATTTTGCAGGTGCGCACCTAGGACCGGAGGTGCGGGTCCGCAGGTGCAAAGAAATGTCTGCAGGTGCGGATTAACTGGACAGAAAGTATAAATAGGTGCCTTCGGGAAATTTTTGGCATTTCTTTCATTTTGCATGCGGGATTGAGCTGGTTTGGGAGCAAATTGAAGGGGGAATTCGAGAATCTTCAGTGGAGGTAAGTTTCCCGGATGATAAAATCGTTTCTATGCTATTTTGTGACGGATTAGGCTTGGAATTTGTTCTTAAATGGCATAAATTGGGGGTTTAGGGTTTGAGAAATTGAGACTTGTAAATTAAGGAATTTAAACGTTGTAAATTGGGGGTTTAGGGCTCGGGTTTGGCTGAATTTCGAGAATTATGTCTAAATTGATAGTTTTCGATTGGGTTTTGTTCCTTTAGCGTATATTGATGATGTTAATCTGATTTTTTTAGATTCGAAGCAATCGGGAGTCAATTTGAGGGGCAAGGGCTTCGCAGATTAGTATTGTGGCCCGGTAGAGGTAAGTAATGGCTATAAATCTTGTCTGAAACCCCGGACTTCGTATTTCTCACTGTTTTTAGAATGGCGCACATGTCGGATGACGAGTATGTGGCGCGCACTGATTTTTGGATTGGACTTGGTCCTCTTCGCGGCAACTATTGAGTTGCGTATTTTTACTCTAAATCATATATTAAATTGTGTTCTAAAACTATTGATATATTTGGGCTATACGCCATGTTTGGGGCCTCGTGCCGACTTGTTTGGACCCCTTGGGGGGATTTTTACTGCTATTTCCTCACTGTTGATTTATGATTTACACTCAGTCATAGTGTGCTTAACTGTTTTCAAAACTCAGCCTTATTTACACTATTTTGAGATATAAAATGATGTTTTGGGTCGAGTACCCCGTTTTTATTGATACACCCGAGGGGCTTTTGAGAGTTTCCGACTGAGTGAGGCCGAGGGCCTGATTTGTGAGGATATGATACGCCACGAGGTGGCTTGATATTAGCGCTTGGGCTGAAGGAGCCCCTCCGGAGTCTGTACACACCCCTAGTGAGCGCAGGTACCTATTGAGTGCGAGTGCCGAGTGCCGAGTGACGAGTGATTAAGAGGCATGAGTGACAGTGAGGTTGCCCGAGGGGATGATACTGAGTGACTGTGAGGTGCTGAGTGATGTTCTGCCCGAGGGGCGATTTATGATACATGTTCTGCCCGAGGGGCTATTTATGACTTATTTCATTTTACACTAAATTCTTCAGGTATTTTTATTTCTGAAATTGTTGGAAAAACACATTTTTCAAAGGATTTTACTGGAGTTGGATTTTAAGGCATGTTGATTTCATACATATATATGTATATATATTGTTGAAAAGAAAGGCTGTGCATATTGTGAACTGATGGTTTGAGTTTTATGTGTTTCTTGCCGCTTAGACTTGATTTATTTTTATTACTATATAGTTGGCGTATTCACATTACTCCCTGTACCCCTGTGTACAGATACAGGTGCTGATACCGAGCGTTAGCCATCTATTCCGTGCAAAGCTGGAGTTCGGGACATAAAGGTAGTTGTTCAGCATCTGCAGCATCTCTGTGTTCGCTTTTTATGTTGTACCTAGTTATTCGTTCGGAGGTTTTGTATTATAATAGTAGAATTTTTGGTATATTTCTTAGATGCTCATGACATGTTGAGTCCGGATTTTGGGAATGGTTTAGACTGTTTAACTTTTTATTTTGTCTAATGGATTCAGCAATTCTATATATGTTTATGAAATGTTGAAAATAGTTGGGATTTTAGAAAGAAACTGTATATATGTGATCGTTGGCTAGCCTAGTTCCACGATAGGCGCCATCACGGCCGGTTTAAGATTTGGGGTCGTGACAATAATATACCGACAACACTCGATTATACATGAATTATATATAATATTACTCATACTTCAATTGTTTTTAATTTAAGTGGTTGTGAGAGCACCTATTTAGATTGATTAGATAAAGCCAAAAGAAAAATATGAAAGAATTTCAACCAAAGACTAAAAATATAAATAAAGTTCTTACGCAGATAATTTCAATTAAAACTCATCCTTTTATAAACAAATTAACTTTTCGTAATAAAAGAAAGAAAGACATCAAAAATAATTTAAAAGAAAATAAAAAAATGTAAAAATAAATAAATCTAATAACAGAAATAAAAGATGACAACGAGTTTCTTCTTCTGTTTCATCTTTGTTGAGTATAAAAAATTTGGAAGCTGATCTCATTGATTTCAAATATTTTTTTCAATTCAAATACTTAGATTATAAGATAAGGATATTGTATAATATTTTTCTTAATTTATATTGTGTGTTATTTAAAAAAAATTACTAATACTACAAACAAATATGATATTCAAATTTGAATTTAAATACAATTTGCATAATTTGCATTAAGGTTAAGTCAAGTATGGTGTCGTGAAAAAATTACTTGACAATTTTAAGACAATATATGTAATGTTATAACGACAATCAACTAATTTAACATTTAATGATTTAAAGAACAAAAAATCGGTATATATATGGTATTCAAAATTCAAAATTCAAAATTCAAAATCTGTGGCTAGAGATATCGATAAACTCAAAATGGAGTCATACCGAAATAAAGTTTCACCGGCTAAAGAATTATTTAAATTTTTAGATAGCCAATTAAATTGAATTTTAAATTAAGGATAATATTTCTACTTGCATCATTATAAATATAATCATTATTGAAATATATATAAAGTTTTAGAAATTGGAATTTCAAAATAGAAATATTTTTTGAAAAATAATAGCATACCAAATAAGAGTTCAAGTCATAGTAAAAGAGTCACGTCGTAACCAAATAATTGTTTATATTGTGTTCACCTTTGTGCTTTACCATAAATATGTTATTATTTCGCTTTGTGACTGTCGCGCTCCTTTTTCTCGCGAAATCGGGTTTCAACATGTGACAACTCTTTTAAGGAAGTATTAAAAGAGGAGAGTCTCCACCTAACGGTTTAATATGCGTTAGGGCACCTATTTGCATATGACTTAGGTTTGGCTAGTTTGCATCACCAAAGATCGGGTAAGGGCTCGAAATTATCTCGAAGAGAAGGTGTTAGGCACTCTTTGAGGTCCACAACTGTGGGTCCCAACCGAACTTGAATTATATGAATTAGTCAGATAAACAAAGACAGAGAAAAACAAGAAGTTTGGGAAATTTTATTAAAAGACTTTGAATAAATACGAACACTTGATTCAAAGATAAACAAGAATAAGAT
>ML395707.1:0-15005 GCA_005239525.1 Nicotiana knightiana | reverse complement strand
GGGGGTGTCCTAACTTTTTTAGCCTAAAGAATCATCCCTTGCAACATAAATAATACTTCATAACTCCCTCGAAATGGGGTGTTACTCGTATTATTCAGCGGGCACAAACTATCATCTACTGCTACCCGATTACTATCTTTAAGTTATTACCTAAAGCGCACTAGTTGATTCTAAATCGTGCCTTATGCGTGCACTACCCGTCCCATACCTATGGTCCAGGAGGAATTTGGACCTCTATTTTATACGGTTCTAGGCTTGACTTAGGCTGCTAAAAAATGTTAAAAACTAGGTGACAGTTCAAAACAGATAGGACTGCAATTAAATACAGTTAAGGCTCAAATTAACCCCCACAATTAGGGAAACAAATGCACACAAACGGATTCCTACATTAGGGTATTTAGGTAATTTCAGAATTGAGGGGAATTAAAGTCGTTAATCCATATATACATGGTTTCTGGATGATCTGATTCAAATGTGCATGCCATTTTAGACCTATGATTTCTAAATTACCAGTTCGTAAGTGCCAGATGCTGCTAAGTCGCTTATTACAGATTATAAGTTGATAAATCTATAGGCATGATCTCTAAGTGTTTGCACAGTAAGAGATAGTGAAACTTATTGGAAATGCTCAAAATTACCTATGCTTCCTAATAATCGCGTGGATGAGCAATGAAACAGCATTTGAAAAGCGAGTAGTGATGTCCCATAGGCATGATTTTTAAAGATTGATGATTGGAACTGATTTTATACATTTAGCTCCTATAGGCATGCTGTCTAGATGAACGAAGCAAATTAATTAGTTAAAATCCTATAGGCATGGTATCTAATGAACATGGTGTGGATTAACGAACAATTGTTAGTAATTATTTCCTACATGCATGCTATCTAGCAACACATAGCAGTAGACATGGGAACAAATAGAGCACTCATGCTTTAACAGTACACCAGTTATGTGAATGCGTGATTGCCCTAATAATATGATCTCTAATAGTGCACAAAGAGATTTAAATGACACATATAACAGGTCAGACAACAAATAGTTCATACAAATCCTATAAAAATGCTTTCTACCCTTTCCATGCAAGTATTAGGAGATACCCATTTTCCAATTCTATCACCCCAATTGTTATTATAGACCCAATAATGAATGAATTACAAAGTGGTATAAGTAATAACAGTAGGTCCAAGACAGGCCCAAAGAGATACCCAGCACTGCCGGACCTTCAACTAAACTCTTTCTCCACCCATTAGCACACCTGAATGTCAACATAGCCCAGAAACCATAGGAGACCTCAAACCAAACCAAACAACCATAGTTTGATCATAGGGTCCAGAAACCAATTACTTACACAAATCAATTTTCACATTCAATAGACAGAAAGAGGGACAAAACTAAGTAGTAAAGAAAATGACCAAAGAACCTCCAGCCCTAGTGTGTCTGAGTTCACAAGGGTCTCAAAATGGATCCTGAGCGATGATCACACTAGGGAGCTTAATAGAGAAAGCTTTAGTCGCCGTCCAAGAGTTATAGGTTCAGAGTAGGATAAATAACCAATGAGAGTGAAAAATGATGATCAAATGGTAGAGTTTGAAGAAGTGCATTTGCATTTTAGAAACATGCATTCCAGAGGTAATCACACAATGAACATATCAGTAAAGAGGGTAAACAAACTTAAAAGACAAGTTGATATCACAAGTTCACACTTAGCACATTGGGGCAGGGAATATTTTGTAGGAGGCATCAGGGTTGTGATTTCTGGGATTACAAAAACTAATAAGCAAAGATGCATTATGCCAAATAAGATAAAAGTAGAACACTAACTTAGCAGATTCAAAGACTAAGGAGTAAAATTATGCTGAACACCAAAAATTAAACAGACCAACTCATATCAACAAGGAAAAATAGAGTCAATTGTCATGATGGAAACTCAAGTTAAGAAGCAATTCTAAAAGGTTCCAACTAATTGCTAGGGAGTACGGAATTGGACAAGCTAAAGACATATTGAGTGATGAAAATAATCACAGGAGCAAGTCATAGCTAGAGTGAAGGTCTTAATATAGATTAGGACATATTATAGATACAAATCAATCACTATAGAGACCCAAGACAAAGCAGGAAGAAAACTGGTGTCATATAGCCAATGTAAACATTCAAAGTACCAATACATTAAGCTAAACGAACTTCAAACAGTCTAAATTGTTCAAGTTAAACATAAACACATTTCAGAACTGGCAGTTTAGGCATAAGCAAATGCTAGAGAGGTTCATATCATAAACAGATTCGATACTAGCAGGATTGCACATAGAGATAGTCTAGAAACACATTAGGTTATGAAATTTCAGAGGTATGAATATGCTAATCATGAACACAAGAGAACGAAAATCACAAAGGTTAAAGAACTCACCAGTTACTGATTGACAAGTAGACAAACAAGAAAGAACAGACTCCACAACACTTTGAATGTGAACAATGATCAGTACAACCCAAGACCTCAGTGCGTCAAGTTCCCAAGGGCTTCAAAGGAACCCAGGGCAGTGCTCATACCAAGGAAGTCAAAAAATAAAATTCCGGTGGCCTTGGATTTCAACCTCCCAAGAGCCAAAATGTAGAATAAGAGAATAGCAGAATGAAAACCTTCAACTTTTTAGTGAAAACTTAACCATTAAAGTCTGTCCAAAAGGGAATGGGGCAGGGGTTTATATAGCCGTAAAGATTGGATGCACAAACAAGGAAAATAACTGATTAAACATAGGTAAGGAAAGAAATTAAGTAAACACGGACGAAGAAAAGGGAAAAATCTTGCATGCAAGTCAATAGAATAACAGAAAAGGAAAAGTATCTAACTCCAAACCCTAGTTAGGGTTTCAAACTCGAAATCGGCCAACTAGTATGAAGAATCCAGTTCATCTCGCGTATATGGACGGGATATCATACAAGTCTTCAAGATTGAGTCGATTCTCGTCCGATATAGAGGTGGTATTTGCCAAAATTAGGCAAATACCTAAGTGATACCAAAATCGCATAACCAGTACCCAAAGGATCCATATATGGTAAACAAACAAAGGTTGGATCCCATTATTAGTGGGATTGGGAGAGGGAATTAAGGGGGAGGCGGCTAGGGTTCTTCAGAAGGGAAAAGAGGAGAGTTGAGAGCGTTTAGGGGCGACGGATTAAGGGAAATGGGTAGGGTTTCTGGGTTGGGTTAATTAAAAAGGGCGAATGAACAAGGGCCCTCGTTCATTCCCCCTTTTTAATTAACCCAACCCAGAAACCCTACCCATTTCCCTTAATTCGCCACCCCTAAGCTATGGAAATCATCAAGAGATTGGAAACTATTGAAAACCTGGATAAAGTAATTAAGCAATTAATCATTCACTACTAATTTCTCACCAACTAAGACTAATTTTAGCACTAATGAAAGCATAAATAAAGAAATAAAGGAATTAAAGACATAAACATAAATGCATTAATTAAAAGATAAGGGTGAGACTTGCATGTCTTCAAGTTTATCATTCATCAAGTCTACCTAAAATAAAATCCTAAAGGACTATTTATACTAGAGTGGATATTTGGCTACAAATAACCCAAATACCCCTAAGCTAATTCTAAGGAGCTTAGTCAATTATTACAAATATAGCTTTCTTGATCTTGACTCTTTTAAAGCACTCCAATGCTATGATGATGATTTGGAAGTTGTTAGGCATGCTCATCCTCCCCTCCTTGAAAGAAATTCGTCCTCGAATTTGGACCTTGAAAAACCAAGAAAGAGGCAAACATAAGTACCAAACCAATCACAATCAAAGCATTGTATGTCCAAGCTAAAAGATCAAAGTTCTCAACCTTGCAGTCAAAAGTAACACTCTTATGATATATCCAAGTGTAATAATCTATAAAGAACACATCTTCAACAAAAATAACACAAACTTGACTATAAGGCAAGTAATACTCATGAGAAGAATCAAGAGATGATAAAATTTCATGCTTCCAATAAAATCACAATCTTGTAAAATTCTCAACAAAGTGCACACTTTTATGGTATAACCAAGTGTCATAATAAGCAACAAAAAGCATACTCTTCAATCCAAAGAAAGACACTTCACCATAATAAGAAACAACTCCGGGATCAAACATAATTTTTAATCCCGAAACATCTACAAACTTTCCAAAAACTTCACATGAAACTTAAGATATATGCCAAGCTCACCATGAATCATCATATAAAGAATATCACAATACTCAATGTTAAAAGTCTTTACCTCAATGGCCTTAGATAAACACAAAATAAGCATAAGCCAAACGTACATACCATTCTAGCTTTTGGGCAAAACGAAAAGCTCTTGACAAAAAATGCCAAAGTGTTAGTTCAAGGCCTTTCTTACCCTTAGCAACTTTCTCTTGTTGAACCTTCACAAAAAAATCAATAAAGTTAGGTTCTTTTTGCTCAAAATGGTTCCACAAAATACCAAAAAGAAATATTCTTACTTTTTCTCATAGAAGCATTAGCCAAATCCAACGAGAATGGTCTTTCAAAAGTAGTAATAAGATAAGTAAAGCAATTAATACTAGTTCTAGCATTAAAAACTTTACTTTCCTTTTCACACTCACCAAAATCATCACATAAATATGCATAAAAGTCATCAAGATCAAATACAAGAGAAGTCAACTCATTGGAATACAAATGGAAGTTTTCTTCTTTTATATTTATATTATTGTAAGTAACGTGTTCACTCTCCAATAAAGCATCTCCACACTCATGTTTGCTCATTTCACCACAAAAATTGAATCTTTTTTCCAAAGGAATGAAAATAGAATCAAAAGACTCATTAACACATTCTTCTTGACTCATTACTTCATAAAGGTCAAAACTATCTTCCATCAAGGTTAAATTAGAGTCAAAAGAATCATCACATGTATCATCCTATAAAGGTGGGGTATCATAAGATTCAACATCACACACATCACTAGCTAATGATCCATTAAACAAGGAACTAGAATCATCCAATAATGCACAAGAACTCCTAGCTAGTTGCAAGCCATAACTATTTTTCTCATTACAAGATAAATAATTATCAAACTCATCAATTTCATAGTTATCTTTCAAACTCAAAGTCTTGTCACCACAATCAACTAAAGTACCATGAGTAGAAGTGTAACGACGCGGCCGGTCGTTTCGTGAGATTTGCCCCATTTTCCCCATATCTGCGTTATCATATATTTCTTAGCCTATTTATGTTATGTTGGGTCAGTTGGTTTAGGTTCAGAATGATCGTGGAGAGAACAGAGGCACTTAGCCTCTTAAAGTAGCCTAATAGTTGAAAAGTCAACTGGGAGTTGACTTATTGGTAAACGACCTCAGAATGCGGATTTTATGGCTTAGATAGAGTTTTAGGTGATTTGGGACTTAGGAGTGTGTTCGGAATAAAGTTTTGGTGTCCGGTGTAGAATTAGGCTTGAATTGGCAAAAGTTAGTTTTTTGGCGATTTTCGGTCGGCAGTGGAAAATAGGCTATCGGGGGCGGAATGGAATTCCGGAATTTGGAGAAGATTCGTAATGTCATTTTAGATATGTGTACAAAGATTCAGGTCAATCGGATGTGTTTTGGTTGGTTTCGGCATCATTGGCGAATTTTAGAAGTTTTAAAGTTCATAGGTTTGAATTTGATGTAGTTTTTGTGTTTTTGTGTTATTTTTGGTGTTTCGAAGGCTTGACTAAGTTTGAATAATTCTATGGGGTGTGTAAGTATGTTTGGTTGGGGCCCCGAGGGGCTCGGGATTGATTTCGGATGGTTAGCGGAGGTTTGGACTTAGGAAATTTGCAGCAAATAGCTGCTAGTGTGAATCTACTGGTGTGGCCGCACCTTCAGATGAGGAGCCGCAGGTGCGAAAAGAGGCTAGGTAGGAGGAATCCGCAGGTGCGAAGCATGTGACGCACCTGCGAAGCCGCAGGTGCGGACAAGGAATCACAGGTGCGAGAATTGGACAGTTAGTGGGTTTTCGCAGGTGCGCACCTGGGACCGCAAGTGCGAATAATTTTCCGTAGGTGCAGATTAACAGGGCAGAATAGTATAAAAAGTTGCCTCCGCGAATATTTTGTCATTTCTTCCATTGTTGCATGCAGTTAAGCTTGTTTGAGAACAAATTGAAGGGGGAATTCGAAGGTCTTCGGTGGAGGTAAGTTCCTGGACTATAAAACTCGTATCTATGTTATTTTGTAACGGATTAGGCTTGTAATTTGAAGAATTAAAGAGGAAAATGTTGGGAAAATGGGGAGGAAATTCGGAAATTATTTTGGTGATTTGAGTGAGCAATTATGGTCCGATTGTGGAGTTTTTGGTACATATAGAATCATGGGAGGATGAGGATTCTAGTGATGTAGATTTTATTGATTTCTGAGACGTGAGACCAGGGCTCGATTTCGCGAATTTCGAGAATTGTGTTAAAATTTATATCGTTCGATTGGGTTTTGTTCAGTTAGCGTGTATTGATGATGTTAATACGATTTTGATTAGATTCGAAGCATTTGAGAGCCAATTCAAGGGGCAAGAGCATCGCGGAGTAGCTTTTGGGCTGTTTTGAGGTAAGTAACGATTGTAACTCTAAACCTGAGGGTATGACACCCCGTTATTTGATAATTGTGGTGATAAATGAGGTGACGCACATGCTAGGTGACGAGCGTGGGGGTGTGCACCGATAGGGATTGTGACTTGGTCCGTCCCGTAGTGACTATTAAGCCGCGTATTCGATTTGAAACCTTACGACATCCTGTCTTCCAGATAGTTATGTGAGGATAGTTATGTGATGGGTTGCATGCCGCATCAATATATATGTTATATATTATATGTGGGTCGGGCTGCACGCCGCAACAATAAAGTATATATATATTTGGATCGGGCTGCACGCCGCAACAATATATGTTATGTATGGGTCGGCTGCACGCCGCAGCAGTATACATATTGGATCGGACTGCACACCGCAGTAGATATAGCGCTTGGGCTGAAGGAGCCCCTCCAGGAGTCTGTACACCCTCAGTGAGCGGAGTCGACTATTATATAGATCGGGCTGCACGCCGTAGCGTATGTTATATATGGATCGGGCTGCACGCCACAATAGTATATATATATATATATATATATATATACTATTGTGGCGTGCAGCCCGATCCATATATAACATACGCTACGGCGTGCAGCCCGATCTATATAATAGTCGACTCCGCTCACTGAGGGTGTACAGACTCCTGGAGGGGCTCCTTCAGCCCAAGCGCTATATCTACTGCGGTGTGCAGTCCGATCCAATATGTATACTGCTGCGGCGTGCAGCCGACCCATACATAACATATATTGTTGCGGCGTGCAGCCCGATCCAAATATATATATACTTTATTGTTGCGGCGTGCAGCCCGACCCACATATAATATATAACATATATATTGATGCGGCATGCAACCCATCACATAACTATCCTCACATAACTATCTGGAAGACAGGATGTCGTAAGGTTTCAAATCGAATACGCGGCTTAATAGTCACTACGGGACGGACCAAGTCACAATCCCTATCGGTGCACACCCCCACGCTCGTCACCTAGCATGTGCGTCACCTCATTTATCACCACAATTATCAAATAACGGGGTGTCATACCCTCAGGTTTAGAGTTACAATCGTTACTTACCTCAAAACAGCCCAAAAGCTACTCCGCGATGCTCTTGCCCCTTGAATTGGCTCTCAAATGCTTCGAATCTAATCAAAATCGTATTAACATCATCAATACACGCTAACTGAACAAAACCCAATCGAACGATATAAATTTTAACACAATTCTCGAAATTCGCGAAATCGAGCCCTGGTCTCACGTCTCAGAAATCAATAAAATCTACATCACTAGAATCCTCATCCTCCCATGATTCTATATGTACCAAAAACTCCACAATCGGACCATAATTGCTCACTCAAATCACCAAAATAATTTCCGAATTTCCTCCCCATTTTCCCAACATTTTCCTCTTTAATTCTTCAAATTACAAGCCTAATCCGTTACAAAATAACATAGATACGAGTTTTATAGTCCAGGAACTTACCTCCACCGAAGACCTTCGAATTCCCCCTTCAATTTGTTCTCAAACAAGCTTAACTGCATGCAACAATGGAAGAAATGACAAAATATTCGCGGAGGCAACTTTTTATACTATTCTGCCCTGTTAATCTGCACCTACGGAAAATTATTCGCACTTGCGGTCCCAGGTGCGCACCTGCGAAAACCCACTAACTGTCCAATTCTCGCACCTGTGATTCCTTGTCCGCACCTGCGGCTTCGCAGGTGCGTCACATGCTTCGCACCTGCGGATTCCTCCTACCTAGCCTCTTTTCGCACCTGCGGCTCCTCATCTGAAGGTGCGGCCACACCAGTAGATTCACACTAGCAGCTATTTGCTGCAAATTTCCTAAGTCCAAACCTCCGCTAACCATCCGAAATCAATCCCGAGCCCCTCGGGGCCCCAACCAAACATACTTACACACCCCATAGAATTATTCAAACTTAGTCAAGCCTTCGAAACACCAAAAATAACACAAAAACACAAAAACTACATCAAATTCAAACCTATGAACTTTAAAACTTCTAAAATTCGCCAATGATGCCGAAACCANTATATATATATATATATATATAGTGGAGCGGGCTGCCCGCCACAACAGTTGTGTGTGTTCATGGTACTTGCTGAGTGCGAGTGTTAAGTGAGAGCATGAGATACTGATAGTGGAGTCACGGGTGGCTAAGAGGCTTGCCCGAGAGGCTTTATTGTGAGTGATACTGTGCCCGAGAGGCTTTATTGTGAGTGATACTGTGCCCGGGGGGCTTATATTTTATGAAAATGCTGTTTTCACTCTTCTTACATTGAGCCTCTGATAAGAAATGTTGGATAAATGTTTTATACGAGATTTTTAAATGGAAACCAGAGTTTTATGAAATATTCGAAATTGTAGATTCCTGACTTGATTTACTCATTTCCACTGTTATTCATTATATGGATTTACATGATTTAAATACTCGTCACCACACTTAAGTTTTTAATTACATTGATTACTTACTGAGTTGGCGTACTCACGTTACTCCGTGCACCTCTCTGTGCAGATTCAGGTACCGGACCTTCTCACTAGTTGATTTCCGGATGATCTTGGAGTTGTTCTAGGATTGAGGTAGCTGCTCAGCTTCCCCAGCTCACCTCCTTTCCTTCCCTCAAATCATAGTTTCTTTTGGTCTTTTATACCTCAAACTTTTATCGTAGCAAGTCACTATGTTGTACATTGTATTGTCAGTCTTAGATGCTCATGATAGTTGACTCGAGGTTTTTGGGAAGTGTGTATTTGTTTCATCTCATTCTGCTATTTTTAAAATATGCTAATTGTGGGAAATTATGATATATATATATTGATAGTCTGAAACGGTTGGCTAGCCTAGTTCCATGATAGGTGCCATCACGGCCGGCTTAGGATTTGGGGTCGTGACAAGTTGGTATCAGAGCCTAGGTTACATAGGACTCAACGGTCATAAGCAGGTTTAGTAGAGTCTTGCGGATCGGTACTCAAACGTCTGTACTTATCTTCGAGAGGCTACAAAAACCTTAGGAACAATCTCATTTTTCTTGAATTCTGTCGTGCCATTTGATTGGTTCTGGAAATTTAAACTTCTGTTGTTCCATTCTTTCACAGATGGTGAGGCATCGCGCCACCGATCAGGGCGATCAACCACAAACTAGACCAGCAAGGGGTCGAGGCCGCGGTCGCGGTCGAGGCTGTAGTAGAGGTAGGAGGCCAGCCCGTGCGGTAGCCAGGGAAATATCAGTTGATCCCCCCTACTATTCAGGATCAGGTTCCTGCCGCAGATGCTCCAGTGGGATAGGCTCAGGCACCGGCAGTGCCTATTGTTATTCCGGGTCTTCAGGAGACCTTGGCTCAGATCCTGACGGTGTGTACCACCCTTGCTCAGGCAGTTGCCGCTACTTCTCAGGCTGGGGGAGGCAGTCAGACTCCAGTTGCCCGGACACCTGAGTAGTCTACTCAGAGCTAGCAGACACCGGGGGCGGTTCCAGCCCAGCCGGTTGCTCCAGTTCAGGACTTCGTAGTCCCAGCTATGCCAGATGATGAGCAGTGTAGGCTGGAGAGGTTTAGTAGACTACAACCTATGACATTCAGTGGTGCTGGGATCGAGGATGCCCAGGGTTTTTTGGATAAGTGTCAGAGGATGCTGCGTACTGCTGGGTATTTTGAAGACCAGTGGGGTCTCATTTGCTACTTTTCAGTTTTCTGGTGCTGCTTTCACTTGGTGGGAGTATTTTGAGAGGCGTAGGCCTGTTGGTTCAGCACCCCTCACATGGCAGCAGTTCTGCCCTATCTTTTTGGAGAAGTATGTACCCCAGTCACACAGGGAGGAGCAACGCATGCTTTTTGAGCAGCTGCGTCAGAGGGAGCTATCAGTGACACAGTACGAGATGCAGTTTTCGGAGTTGGCTCGTCATGCCACCAAGTTGGTCCCTACTGATAGGGAGAGGATTATGAGGTTTATAGATGGCCTTACTTATCAGCTCCACCTTTTCATGACCCGAGAGAGAGTATCAGATGCTACATTCGAGCAGGTTATTGATATTGCTCGAGATATTAAGTCGGTTCTCCGCCAGGAGCGGGTAGATAGGGAGGCTAAGAGGCTTCGTGGATTGGTATTCAGGTTGATCCGAAGAAGGTAGAGGCGGTGCAAAGCTGGCCTAGACCGTCATCAGCTATTGAGATTCACAGTTTCCTTGGTTTGGCAGGATACTATCGCCGTTTCGTAGAGGGATTTTCATTTATTGCAGCACCTATGACCAGACTGACCCAGAAGGGTGCTTAGTTCAGGTGGACTGAGGAGTGTGAGGAGATATTTCAAAAGCTCAAGTCAGCTTTGATTACAGCTCCGGTATTGAAGATTTGGCATCATTATTTGTATGGAGTGCATTGTGAGATTTTCACTGATCACCGTAGTTTGCAGCATCTGCTTAAGCAGAAGGATCTGAATTTGCATTAGAGAGGGTGGTTGGAGCTTCTCAAGGATTATGACCTCACTATCTTATATCATCCTGGGAAGGCCAATGTAGTGGCCGATGCCCTAAGTCGCAGAGCGGAGAGTTTAGCCTACCTTCCAGTAATAGAGCGACCATTAGCACTTGATGTTCAGGCTTTAGCGGGTCAGTTGGTGAGATTGGATCTATTAGTGCCTTCACGGGTATTGGCTTGTGTAGCCTCCAGGTCTTCTCTTTATGATCAGATTAGAGCACGCTAGTATGATGATCCACATCTGCCTGATCTTTAGGACAAGGTCCACCGCGGTGATGCCAGGGATGTGGTTATTGGTGATGATGGGGTCATGAGGATGCAGGTCTGGATTTACGTGCCCAATGTGGATGGGCTTCGAGACTTGATTCTAGCTCAGGATCTGCGACAACATTATTGGTGGAGGCAGATGAAGAGGGATATTGTTGAGTTTGCGGCTCGGTGTCTCAACTGTCAGCAGGTCAAGTATGAGTACTAGAGGCCAGGTGGACTGCTTCAGAGATCTGATATTCTGGAGTGGAAGTGGGAGCGGATCACCATGGACTTCGTACTTGGGCTCCCACGGACTTCGAGGAGGTTTGATGCTATATGGGTTATAATGGATCGGCTGACCAAGTCCGCGCACTTTATTCTTGTTGGTACTACTTATTCTTCAGAGAGGTTAGCTGAGATTTATATAAGGGAGATTGTCCGATTGCATGGGGTTCCAGTTTCTATCATTTCTAACAGAGATACTCAGTTCACATCTCAGTTTTGGAGGGCTGTACAGAGAGAGTTGGGTACTCAGGTCGAGTTGAGCACAACATTTCATCCTCAGACTGACGGGCAGTCGGAGCGTACTATTCAGATTTTGGAGGATATGTTGCGTGCATGTGTCATTGATTTTGGGGGTTCATGGGACCAATTTCTTCCACTCATGGAGTTTGCATATAATAATAGTTATCAGTCGAGTATCCATATGGCTTCGTATGAGGCTTTATATGGTAGGAGGTGCAGATCTCCGGTTGGTTGGTTCGAGCCGGGCGAGGCTAGGCTATTGGGTACATGCTTGGTTCAGGATGCGTTGGGTAAGGTGAAATTGATTCTGGATCGGCTTCACACGGCGCAGTCTAGGCAGAAGAGTTATGAGGACCGGAAGGTCCGAGATGTGTCTTTCATGGTTGGGGAGAAGGTACTGCTGAAGGTGTCACCCATGAAGGGTGTTATGAGGTTCAGGAAGAGGGGAAAGCCGAGTCCCCGGTTTGTTGGGCCTTTTGAGGTGCTTCAGAGGGTTGGGGAGGTGTCTTATAGACTTGCCATGCCTCCCAGATTATCGAGTATTCATTCAGTGTTCCATGTTTCGATGCTCCGGAAGTATGTTGGTGACCCGTCTCATGTTTTGGACTTCAACACGGTTCAACTCGAGGGTGATATGTCATATGAGGTAGAGCCAGTGGCTATTTTGGGTCGTCAGGTAAGAAAGCTGAGGTCTAAGGGTCTAGCTTCAGTGAAGGTTCAATGGAGAGGACAACCGTTGGAGGATGCCACATGGAAGACCGAGTGGGATATGCGGGACAGATATCCTCACTTATTTGAGACTCCAGGTATGTTTCTAGACTCGTTCGAGGACGAACGTTTTTAAGAAGGGGAGGATGTAACGACCCGACCGGTCGTTTCGTGAGATTTGCCTCGTTTCCCCCATTTATGCTTTATCATATATTACTTAGCCTATTTATGTTGTGTTGGGTCGGTTGGTTTAGGTTCGGAGTGGTCGTGGAGAGAACAAAGGCACTTAGCCTCTTAAAGTAGCCTAATAGTTGAAAAGTCAAATGGGAGTTGACTTATCGGTAAACGACCCTGAAATGTTGATTTTATAGCTCGGATAGCTTCGTTAGGTGATTTGGGACTTAGGAGTGTGTTCGGAATGAAGTTTTGGAGTCCGGTGTAGAATTAGGCTTGAATTGGCGAAAGTTAGTTTTTTGGCGATTTCCGGTCGGTAGTGGAAAATAGGCTATCGAGGTCGGAATGGAATTCCAGAAGTTGGAGAAGATTTGTAATGACATTTTGGATATGTATGCAAAATTTCAGGTCAATCGGATGTGTTTTGGTTGGTTTCGGCATTATTGGTGAAGTTTTGAAGTTTTAAAGTTCATAGGTTTGAATTTGATGTAATTTTGGTGTTTTTGTGTTGTTTTTGGTGTTTCGAAGGCTTGAATAAGTTTGAATAATGCTATGGGGTGTGTTAGTATGTTTTTTGGGGCCTCGAGGTGCTCGGGATTGATTTCGGATGGTTAGCGGAGGTTTGGACTTACGAAATTTGCAGCAAATATCTGCTGGTGTGAATCTACTGGTGTGGCCGCACCTGCGGATGGGGAGCCGCATGTGCGATGCCGCAGGTGCGAAGGACCATGCGCAGATGTGAAAAGAGGCTAGGTAGGAGGAATCACAGGTGCGAAGCATGGGACGCACCTGCGAAGCCGCATGTGCGGAAAAGGAATCGCAGGTGCGGGAATTGGACTGTTAGTGGGTTTTCGCAGGTGCGCACTTGGGACCGCAGGTGCGGGTCCGCATGTGCGAATAATTGTCCACAGGTGCGGATTAACTGGGCAGAGCAGTATAAAAAGGTGCCTCCGCGAATATTTTGTCATTTCTTCTATTGTTGCATGCGGGTTAAGCTTGTTTGAGAGCAAATTGAAGGGGGAATTCGAAGGTCTTCAGTGGAGGTAAGTTCCCAGACTATACAACTCGTTTCTATGTTATTTTGTAACGGATTAGGCTTGTAATTTGAAAAATTAAAGTGGAAAAAGTTGGGAAAATTGGGGAGGAAATTTGGAAATTCTTTTGGTGATTTGAGTGAGCAATTATGGTCCGATTGTGGAATTTTTGGTATGTATAGAATCGTGGGATGATGAGGATTTTAGTGATGTAAATTTTGTTGATTTCCAAGACGTGGTCCCGAGGCTTGGTTTTGGCCGAATTTCGAGAATTGTGTTAAAACTTATATTGTTCTATTGGGTTTTGTCCCGTTAGCGTGTATTGATGATGTTAATCTGATTTTGATTAGATTCGGAGCATCTGGGAGCCAATTCGAGGGGTAAGCACATCGCAGAGTAGATTTTGGGCTATTTTGAGGTAAGTAACGATTGTAATTCTAAACCTGAGGGTATGACACCCTATTATTTTATATTGTGTTGATAAATGAGGTGACGCACATGCTAGGTGACGAGCGTGGGCGCGTGCACCGATAAGGATTGTGACTTGGTCCGCCCCGTAGCGACTATTAAGCCGCGTATTCGATTTGAAACCTTACGACATCCTGTCTTCCAGAAGTTTATACTTGTTTATGGGCTGTGAGCCATGTTTGGGGCCTTGTGCCGACCTGTTTAGACCCTTAGGGGTATTTTTCCATGTTTGGGTACTTTTATACTATTCTACCCCTATCCTGTTAGAACCATTGTAAACTCAGTCATGTTTCCTACTTGTTGTTATTTTCATTGTTATCACACTACTTTGAAAACTCTGAAAAGTATTTTGGGTTGAGTCCCGTGAGTCGACATGAATTTCCCAAGTGGCTTGTGAGGGTGACTGAGTCAGGTCGAGAGCCGAGTATGTGAGGATAGCTATGGATCGGGCTGTACGCCGTAGCAGTATATATATGTTAGGCCGAGTGCCGAGTATGTGAGGATAGTTATTGGACGGGCTGCACGCCGCAACAATATATATGTTATATATTATATGTGGGTCGGGCTGCATGCCGCAACAACAGAGATTTTATATATATATATATATACGGATCGGACTGCACGTCGCAACAATATATGTTATATATGGATCGGGTTGCACGCCGCAACAGTATACATATTAGATCGGGCTGCATGCCGCAGCAGATATAACGCTTGGGCTGAAGGAGCCCCTCCAGGAGTCTGTACACCCCCAGTGAGCGCA